>QFDD01006130.1:0-11364 GCA_006871305.1 Vachellia collinsii | reverse complement strand
TCAAATAAATGTAGCATGAAGAAGGAAAGATTTGAGAATAACGAAAAGCTTCTGACACTCTGAATCACTGTCAATAAAAGCAAACTCGCGTTATAGACAACAAAACTCGAGTATTTGAAGAAATAATAGTGAAGAATTTAGAACACTTTTTTTGTAACTCGAGTTTTGTAAATAATGCTTGAAAGTTTTCTCATAACTTGAGTGATTGTAGGAAAATTCGAGTGATTGGAAGTATATTTGACATAATACTTTCAACGTTCATCGAGTTCTAATAAGAGTTTTGATAAAACTTGAGTTATAGAACTTAGAACTCGAGTTTACATAAGTTTCTGTAAGCTAAAACATTTTAAGTTCTTCGATACTTGAGTTTCATACTTTAAAACTTCAAGTTTCAAGTATTTGAAATCATAACTTTCATTGCTACTCGAGTTTCATTGGAAGTTTTAAGTTTAAAACAAGTTCACACCTCAAAACTCGAGTTTTGACTCTTAAAACTCGAGTTACTTTAAAACTTTTATTAAAACTTTAAGTTCTGAAAGAAGTTTTGTAGTTCAAAGATTTTTCAGTCTTCGAAACTCGAGTTCTGTCTCCTAAAACTCGAGTTCTATCAAAACTTTTGTTGAAACCTCAAGTTATGAAAGAAGTTTTGAGTCTCACTCTTCGAAACTCGAGTTTTGCTTCTCATAACTCGAGTTCCATCAAAACTTTTGTTAAAACTTCAAGTTTTAAAAAGAGGTTTCGTAGTTCAAAGAGTTTTCAAAACCCGATACTCGAGTTCTGCAATGCATAACTCGAGTTTCTTCAACACTTTATTAAAACTTGAGTTCTCTTGAAAGTTTTGGTTTTCTAAAACAGTTTTAGCACTCAAAACTCGAGTTTTGTCACACACAACTCGAGTTGTGACAACACTTTTGTTAAAAGTTGGGTTCTATTGAGAGTTTTAGATTTCTGAAATTTGTTTCAAAACCCGATACTCGAGTTTTGATTCTCAGAACTCGAGTTTTGACAACATTTCCACCAAAACTTGAGTTCTCTTGAAAGTGTTGAGTTTTGAAAGCATTTTTACATAATGTAACTCGAGTATTAAACCTTATAACTCGAACCCAACACTTTCACTAAAACTCGAAAATTACTTAAAGTTTTGTGAAAACATTGAATTTTATCATAATTTTAAAAACATAATTGCCATCATCAAAACATTATCTCAACATCCTTGCAAGTTCAAGGAGGTAATATTCAAATGGGAAATTTCCTAACATTGGCTTATTATTACTTAAAATCTAGTTACAATTCATTAAAATGAAGTTTCAATCCAAATTTGCCAAGGGTATACCCATTTCCTTGCAAGTTCCAGGGTACAAATATTCAAATGGAAAATTCCTTAAAATTCACTTGTTATTAGCTAAATTCGAGTTACAATTCGCTAAACTGAAGTTGTAATCAAAATTTGTTGAGGGGGTTCCTATTTCCTTGCAAGTTATAGGATAGAAATATTCAAATGGCAAATTCTCTAAAACTGACTTGTTATTAGCTAAACTCGAGTTACAATTCGCTAAATTGAAGTTACAATTAAAATTTGTTAAGGGGATTCCTATATCCTTGCAAGTTCTAGGGTACAAATATTTGTTTAAACAAATTTTCATAAAGGAATAATTGAAAATAAAATTTGGGTCACTAACAATAATAAGATAATGAAAAGACCATCAAATTTTAAGCCAAGTGGACAAGAGTGATGTTCTTAGTTATGTCAGATCCCCTCATATGTGTGGTTGAACCTAAATAAATAGGTGGTTCCTCACTCAGATCGTGCATTTAACCGTCTTTTGAAATGTAGGAGTTAGTCACTAGATATGCTGATCCAACCACTTCCCCAAAGATTCCATGAATGGGGAAGATGAGTTCATTTGGCTATGAAGCTTCCACATGTCTCATTTGGAATTTTCCCATTGGACCTCCTTTGGATCTGCTTCCATGTATGGGCCTGCTGATTAAGTCTCAATCTCATCTGGCCCAGAGTTATTTTTTGGGCATACAATATTCAAATGGCTAATTGGTGCGAATCCAAAGGGAATAATCCCAAGAACCACAACCAATCAGAATATACGCACCCCAAGATTTGACCAAGAGGGGGGGTGAATTGGTCTAACAAAATTTTTGCAAACTTTGAACGTAAAACAGAGAATGAAAGAAAGTTGACAAAGAGATTTATCCTGGTTTAGTCCTATCGACCTACGTCCAGTTCTCAGAATCCTCTGAGCTTTTCAAATCCACTAATCTTAAAATATTACAACAAATCAGAAGAAGGACTCTCCCCCTTCCTAACTCAATTTATCTCACTGACACTTTTGCTCGTGTCTTTTCCCACTCAAGATTCTCCAATCTTGAGTTACTCTTACAGAATAAATGATTGTACAAGAATATTTTCTTTTCTGAGAATTAAATGATGAACACTGAAGCTATTAAGTATGAGAGAGTGAAAAACAGAGTAAGTAGATGAATAGCAATTAATTTGATATCAACCGCATGTATATCTCTGTCATCCGAAACTTGAATGCTTCGCCTTTTATAGTTGAGGAGAATTAAATATCCGTTAGAAACATTTAAGTTTTCATTAGATTCAACTTCGTTGTTCACCTTCCCGCAATAAATGCCTTTGATAGTAGATAGAGTGGTTTCTGCGTTTTTGTCCGTTGAATCCTCTTCCGGTGAAACGATCAGAATTTCATTCTCTGTTAATCATTAAAGTAAATGAACATTTATGATGGTAGATGAGATTCAAATAAATGTTGCATAAAAAAGGAAAGATTTGATATTAATGAAAAGCATCTGACACGCTGTGTAACTGTCAGATAAAGCAAACTCGAGTTTTGCTTGTTGAGAACTCGAGTTATTGAAGAAATATCAAAGTAGAATTCACACAACTTTTAATGTAACTCGAGTTTTAATAAGAGTTTTGATAAAATTTAAGTTACAGAAGTTAAAACTCGGGTTTTTAAAAGTTTCTGTAAGCTTTGAGTATTTAAAAGTTTTGAAGAGTTTCATAATTCAAAACTTCAAGTTTTGAGTATTTTCAAATTGCAACTTGAGTTTCATTGAAAAATTTTAGTTCAAACAGGTTCATAACCCGAGACTCGAGTTTTGTCTCCAAAACTTCAAGTTATAAGAATTTCAAATTATAACTTTTATGAGTAACTCGAGTTTTATTGGAAGTTTTAAGTTTAAAAACAAGTTTATATCTCAAAACTCAAGTTTCATCTCTTAAAACTCGAGTTATATAAACTTTTGTTGAAACTTCAAGTTTAGAAAGAAGTTTTGAAGTTCAGAAATTTTTCATAGCTCAAAACTCGAGTTCTGTTTTCCCAAAACTAGAGTTGTATCAAAACTTTCTGCTGAAACTTGAAGTTGAGAAGAAAGTTCTGATCCTCTCTCTTCGAAACTCGAGTTCTAATACTCATAATTTGAGTTCTATCAAAACGTTTATTGATATTTCAAGTTTTGAAAGGAAGTTTTGAATTTCAAATACTCTATAGACCTTGAAACTCGAGTTCTATAAAACGAAACTCGAATTTCACCAAAACTTCCATTATAACTTGAGTTTTCTTTAAGAGTTTTGATTTTCTAAAACACTTTTAACATTTGAAACTCGAGTTTTATAACACACAACTCGAGTTGTGTCAAAACTTTTGTTCAAATTTGAGTTCTACTGAGAGTTTTGCATTTCTAAAGCTTTTTCCAAAACCTGAGACTCGAGTTTTGACTCCCAAAACTTGAGTTTTGACATAACTTCAATCAAAACTTGAGTTCTCTTGAAAGTTTTGGGTTTTGAAAACATTTTTAAACAATGTAACTCGAGTTCTGAAGCTTGTAACTCGAGTTCTTTCAATACTTTCATTAAAACTTGAAGATTAGTGAAACTTTTCTGAAAACAATGAATTTTAAACATAAGTTCAAAAACATATTTGTCATTATCAAAACATTATCGCAACACAAAGGTCGTACGATTCGCTTGAACCCTTGAACACCGAAGAACAAGGATTCTAAATGTTGGAAGACGCTATAAGGATAATCAAGCCTTGATAAATCGTTGGATCAATAAAGAACCCTAGAGAGAATCCTCTCTCAAGTCTGAAGTGCAAGAATGCAAATCTTTAATCTCAAAACTCAAAACTGATCTCATTTCTAGAATGAGCATTACATTGTATTTATAAAGGTTATATTCTGAAATTTTATCCTAAAAAGATGAAATGCAATCTAGAATCTGAAAAGATAAAATTCAAATTTAAAACTAATATATATCCTAAAATATAAGGGACAAGGATATTTAAAAGAGTATCTTCTAACTAATTTGAAATTCTCATTTTCACATAATTTAAATAAACAAAAGATAATCAGCATTTTAGACCCAAAATGTGATTATTTATGCCCAAATGAGTCCTCCCATATATATCACTTGGTTCAAACCTTTCAATTTGAAGCCTTTAAGCCCAAAATATGATCCGGAAGTCCATTTTCAACCCAAATCAAATTAATGATGTCCCTAAAGTCTTCATTCTCCTTTGTTAATATAAATGCCATTTGTTTTGTTAAAACATCTTGCACAAGCCTATTCAATGCTACCTTAATGCTCTTGGCTTTTGCTCTTATGATTAGTCCACTTAAAATTTGCAAAGGCTCATTTGAATTTGATGAGTCAGCTTGCTGGATCATATCACTAATTCTCTATAACTGATTTGTTATTAGCTAAAGTTGAGTTAAAATTTGTTAAACTAAAGTTGCAATCAAAATTTGCTAAGAGGATTCTTATTTCCTTGCAAGTTCTAGGGTATAAATATTTAAATGGGAAATTTTCTAAAACTGACTTCTTATTAACTAAAATCAAGTTGTAATTCGCTATATTGAAGTTGTAATCAAAATTTTGATTAGAGGAGGCCCATTTCTTTGCAAATTCCATGGTACAAATATTCAAATCCCCTAAACATGACTTGTTATTACTCACTAGAGTTGTATTTCACTAAACTGAAATTGCAATCAAAATTTGGTTATGGAAGGCACATTTCCTTACAAGTCCTAGGGTGGTATTATTCATATAGCAAATTTCCTAAAATTGACTTATTATTATCTAAACTCTAGTTGCAGTTTTCTAAACTTATGTTGCAATCAAAGTTTGCTAAGGGGATTATTTTTTTCTTAGAAGTTCCAGGGTACAAATATTCGAATGAAAAATTTCGTAAAACTAACTTGTTATCAACTAAATTCAAGTTGCAATCAAAATTTTCTTAGAGAAGGTACATTTCCTTACAAGTTTCAGAGTGGTAATATTTAAACGGTAAATTCCATAAAACCAACTTGTTACTTAAAGTTTAGTTGCAATTCTCTAAACTGAAATTGCAAACAAAATTTGCTAAGGGGATTCCCATTTCTTTACAAGTTTCAGGGTATAAATATTTAAATGAAAAATTCTCTAAGACTAATTTGTTATTTACTAAACTCGAGTTGCAATTTGCTTAAATCAAGTATAGGTAATAATAGGTCAAAGACATTATTGTATTTTCATCAAATTTCAATATCCATATTTTGTTTACTAGGTCTAATCTGGGATTAGAACCGGTAAAACGGACTCAACCCTCCGATTCTAGCTGCAAAAAATGCAACCCGCATTAAACCTAGCTTGTATAACACGTAGCTTATGGGCCTGGCCCCGTTAGTTTGCCTTATATTTTTTTTAATTTTTTAATTTTTAATATATATTTTCTAAAATATTATATCTTCATGAATTACACAACACATAATTATATGTATCTATTTCAATATTTTAATGTTATTGTTATTTATGTATCAAATTTTTTTTTAAAAAAATGTTTAAGATTAATATACATAAAATTTATCAAAGATAGTATAATTGTTCAATAATATATGAAAGTTTATTCCAAAAATGTTTTTTTTGAAGTCGATTACGTTCATGTTAATTATTATTTTTTAAATATCTATCTTATTTACTAATTTTTTTACAAATATATATTAAAAATTTTAAAAAAAAATGGCGAGGTTGGTGGGTGCAAGCTCTGTTGGGGCTCTTTGGCAAGGTGCATGGGCCCAACTCATTTAACCTATCGGTTAGCCCGTATTAACGCCATTATTTGGGATTAGGCAAATTTGACACTCTGATTTGTCCTTTCCTCATTTCAATAGTTTTTTTTTTTTGTCATTCACCCTTTAAGTTTTAGCTTTTTTTTTATACAAAAATTTCTAAAAAGGAGTTGGGCTTACCCATGATCTAAGAACAAGGTAAAATCTTCCTTCATTTTAGGTTATACCAATGTTTGGTAGAGTAAGTCGTTGATTACCTTCATACATTTATTTTAAGTACCTAGGAGTTGTGCCTCCCAAGCATCGCAGTAAGGGTTTGAAAACGTTCAATATAGTGAGAAGTTCAAGCATCTTATCACTTGGGGTAAGTTTTAACTTTTAACCTTTCTTCAAAAAAAAAATTTTTCTTGCAAGTAAAATGGTTATAATCCAACTCACCTAAACTTAAAAAAGAAGGGGTTTTAAGCCACTAATTAAATAGTGATGACAAGGTCACTTCATTTTTGTACAATTGCTTAACCCAATTTCCAACCAACAAAAACCCGAAGACGCAACCCAAAACAACGTGTAGCCCGTATCTATGATTGGGCTAACCCGATATGACTCGGGTTTTTGGGTTCAAAACGAAATTTTGGTAAAAAGAGTTAGGGTTATGCAACTTATCTGTGCAAGAACCCCCCAGGGTCCTGGCTCCCACTCTGAATCAGTAGTTTCAGCATTGACGTCTTTTTATGACTGTGAATTGAGGTATGCACAATTTTTTAGCCTCCATGTTCATGTTGTTGTTGTCGTTGCTGTTTTTTTTTTTTTTTTTGCCTTGATTCCTTTGTGGGAAGTTTTTGCATGTGCTGCTGTGTTTGCTTTCCAATTTGATTTTAACAAGCTTTCGTCTCTGATGAGGAACAAATTCAGTAAACTTTCGTTCTTCTGATTTGTTATTCATGAAGAATGCTTTTGGAGACCTGAACTGAAGAGACATACAGGAATGCACCTGCTTTTCTCTTTCAGTCATTTAACTTTCCTTCTCAGTCACACCAGTGTTTCTTATCTTCTTCAGAAATGCTTCTGGGTGTCTGAATGCCCGATACTTAATTGAGAAACATCCATTGTTTCTCTATTATTGATTCCTGATCATTTGAAGAATGCATCCTTGACTTTGAGAATGCGTTCGGAGACTTGAAAATGATGTTTGGCAAACGCTCCTTTTTCTCGGGTTAATGTGGCTTCTTATTTTTGCTCCGTTTTTAGAGCTTAGGACCTGGATCTCTAACTTACGTTCCTAGAGCATGGTAGTCGATGAGAACCTGCAACTCCACTTGACCTAAATGGAAGCAATGCTTCTTGATTCCTGGCCCTCAACCAAAAATGGAAAAAAAAACAAAAGAAAAAGAAGTGACGTTTCGTTACTAAAATGCCTTTTGGATAATCAGATGGTGACTTTCATGCTGAGTTGCCAATGTGGACAATTCAGGGGGACCTGAACTGAGGAGGCTTTTTGGCCATTCCTCTTACCCCGTTAAAATTATTATAACTAGGCAAGCTTAAGGCTTATATGTATCACTTTTTGGGCTGGGCTTAAATTTGATTGTATTATTTTGGTTAATGAAATTTGCCATTGATCTACTTACTTTATATATGTCATCTCATTTGCTATATAAATATTTTATCAGAACAGGCTTTCTTCTTGTCCTTCCGTTATTACTTGTCTTAGTCTTGTTATTATTTCTTCAGAATGGAAACGTATTTATAGTTTATATGATTTCATTTTACATCCTAGTCCTCATAGTTTGTCTGAAATTTGTCCTTATACAGGTCAACTGCTGCTATATTTGAAGAATTCTGCAACTGAACATCAGTTCCATCCAAAATGAGGTATGCTTAGTTTCAGTTGGTCATCTTGATTGATAATTAAGATATTTTGAGATTTTTACATAATAACTAACATGGTTTTCTCCCTCCCTTTATCTCTTTTCAGCCGGCCAATGGAGGAAGATGTAAGTTTTTTTTTTGTTCAGCTAAATGGAAAAGTTGCCTCAAGTTATGTTTGATTTTGTATGATGGTGCATTGTTGATACCCATACATATTCTATTTCTTAATTGAATTGCAAATCATTAATAGATAAAGGGCTTGTTTGGCAATCACTTAAAAAGCATTTTTACGCAAGTCGAGATAAAACTTCTCTCACATACTTATCTCGGATTGCGTAAAATCACTTAAAATAGTTATTCCAAACATACCCTTGGAACGCCATTTACTTGAATGGAATAATAGCTTTTATGCTTTTGTGATTTGCAATAACACTGAAAGTCTAACATGGGATTGAATGTGTTATAAGTGTTGTACACAACAGCAACTCTGGAAAATGTATACATTGTTCGACTTGTGATCATTCTTGGTTTTTATAGGGTAGCAAGAATGAAGAGGAGGAGTTTAACACAGGACCGCTATCTGTGCTCATGATGAGTGTTAAGAATAACACACAGGTATGTTTGTTCCTATATGATGTGTCAACTTGCTACATCACTATATAGCACTATGGGGTCCAGGGCAGGCATGGATTATTGTGGTTTTAATCAGGTATCTCACTCGTGTAGGTGCTGATAAACTGTCGGAACAATAGGAAACTTTTGGGTCGAGTTAGAGCGTTTGATAGACACTGCAACATGGTGCTTGAGAATGTCCGGGAAATGTGGACTGAGGTTTATGTTTCTATATCATGGATTTCTTTCATTACCATATAATTAAATTCATCTAAGCCAGAGCATGTATGTTGCATCCAGGTGCCCAAGACTGGGAAAGGAAAGAACAAGGCACAGCCGGTTAACAAGGATAGATTCATCAGTAAAATGTTCCTCCGGGGAGATTCTGTCATCATTGTTCTCAGGAACCCCAAATAGGCTATCATCTCTCTGTAGGCAATTGACATTAACTAGTGAGAGTGGTTTGTCTGTAATATTTACCATTTTGCTAATATTGACGAGTAATGAGGTCGTGATGGCGAACATGATGCCCCCTAAACATTGTTTAAATGTTAAGATCTTTGCTAGGATACGGACGATGTATTGTGATGCCAGCCCTTACCAACCAGAAAAGGAATTTTTAAGAGATTTTTTGGTCGATAGTTGCTGTAACATGTGCGCTCGCCATGTACTATGTATAGGGTATGGTTCATGTTGCCAAATGTATGTTTTTGGAGTTTAACCGTTAAATTAATCCAGTGGTGTATATAGTTAACACGTGTAGAGGAGATTTTTGCTAAGTTAAGAACATTTTCGCAAGATTTGATAACAATTTCATGCAATGGCTAAGATTTTGCAATTCATTTAGAAGAGGGAAGTTCGGCAAAAAAAAAAAAAAATACAAGAGGAAAGTACAAATGAGTCCCAAAGTACAAAGTTATAAACATTTATCAAAATCATCTACTTCACTAGGAAGTAAAAGAAATTCAGTAGATTAGTGAAGGATAATCATGGTATCTTCAGACTATCAGCAGAGGAGGAACAGAGAGGGCACACTGACGTCATCTTACAAATTGGAATATTATGAATTAGTTGTAACCAAGGAAGGCTCTTGAGGAAACTAGATGGATCGAGGTCCTTGGCAGAATTTAGTCCAATTGTCATTTGGAGCTATTGATTAGCATGCGGTTGTATCTGATAAAATAGCCACCTGCTACCTTCTGCCTATCTTGTCTTTCCTATCCCACATTGATCATCCCAAAATACTTGTAAAGGGATCCGAGGAGAAGCTTGAGCATTGTACGAGTAAACTATAAATTTTGGTTTGTTTAACAAGATGGGGCGAGGCGGCTCGACCACTCAACAGTCTATTTATAAGACAAAGACGTTTATTGCTAAAATAAGATATCGGACATGATTTTTCATTTGCCAACTATACTTGTTATCCCAATTTTTCTTTTTTTCCATATCACCAGAGCTCCAATCCATACTTAAACGTAGCCTTCCGATAAAGCCATTTTAATTCCTGCTTTATAAAATTTCTTTCATAGTGTCCCATGCCCCTTGTTATGTTGGGCGATTTCCTTCCGTCCAACTACCTCTCACTGAATACCACCTACAATGAATAACAAAGCGTGGCGTTTATTCATTATCTTAGCAGGGAGATATGTAGATTGAAATGGTACTAGTTACAAGACAACCAGTTAAACTTCATTCTCAATTTCCTTTTGGTTTATTCAAATACCTGAAGAAAGTAGAAATGTAAAATACAAAAAAAAACAGTCTCGATTAGTTTTGCAGCGAGCAGTAAATCAAATTCATATGCCTTCTGCCAATATGTATACACATTCGATATTTTTATTTTTAGTTAAACACGCTACACCAACTCATGTATCAGAACAATAGTCAGAATATCATGACAAGACCGGCTGCTTACTCATTGGAAGGTGCATCCTCCGGTGAAATATTTCCCCCTTTCATGGGCAAAAAGAAAAGACAAATGAGAACCTTGTTCGCAATCTTTTGAGAAGCTGTAGCCCAAAAAACATTAACTAAAACTATTCCCAGATTAAAACCAGCATCCTAAACAAAGCATACCTTCATCTGAGGGAGCACAAGGAGATTTCCGGTAACGTGTTTGCTGCTGCGTTGGCTGAAATAAAAAAGTACCAGGCAGAAATTTATCACACATATCATATGGAAATGGCAAATATGGTCAGACACAGATGCTTCGGCTCAGGTTTAACAGATAAAATAACTATCAAGATTCTTCGCTTTGAAGATTTCACTTTCGACCACAAAAACCAGTTTGACAGTATCTAATTGTTGCATGCTATATTTATTTTAACCTTTTTTTTTTGGTCCCTTAAGGTGTTTAATGTTCGTACAATGAAGAAGACACCACCTCAGTCCCATGGACTTGTAATCTCAACTCTATATTCCGCTCATATTGCAGTAATTAGCAAAGTTGAAAAGGCCTTTAAGGTCGGCTTCACTTATATGGAAGTGCAGAGAATACATTAATTCTGAGTTTATTTTCCACTAGAAGTTCAACTGCAATCCCTGAATTTAATCTCAAAGTTGTCTCCCACCCCTCCCAGCATCATTCTAGGAAATCTGTATAACAACCTCTTACATTTTATTAATATATTAATATATTGTTCTTTTAAACAAAAAACAGAGAACATTGATTAAATACCTGCAATTTTGGTTGCAGAGCCTCAAGAGGCCCCTTTGGCTTCCCACCACCTTGCTGTTTCACGTGAAGGTACAGATGAGTTAAAGAGATATATTCAAGATATGCATATTCTTTTCTCT
>QFDD01006127.1:0-12075 GCA_006871305.1 Vachellia collinsii | reverse complement strand
AAAAAAAAAATACATGTATTTAAAAAACAAATGAAAAATCGCTAATGGTTAAGAAATATAGGATTTGTTTGATTCTATTATCTATTTTGATGTTTTAGAACAATTTTTTTAAAATGAAAAAAAAATGAAACAAAGCTGATTGAATGATTATTTTGAAAAACATATTTACCACTCAAAAAAATATATTTAAAATGGTGGTGTAAAAGATGAAATAATAGTTTAACTTATTAGTATGATCGTCATCAATGAAAATATAAGCTTCTTTTTCTTTTGTAAAACAAAAGGTAACAGAATATGAAAAATATGTTTTTATTTTTTTTATTTTTGCCCAAACCAAGCTTTAACTTTTAGAACAAGTAACCAAAAACATATTTCCCAACAGTTTTTTTCTATTTTATACCGTTCCTTAGAAGAAAAAACTCTTCTAAAAAATAAGAAATCAAAGGTACCCATATATTTTTATCTAAATGTGGGAATATACCATTAGTTATGGAGAGAGTGAGTGAAGAGAAGATGAAAAATAATAAGAGGGAAAAATACATGAGAAATATATGTAATTGACTGACAGTAAAATTAAAAAAAGAAAGAGAAAGAAAAGTGAATTAATTTTTTTTCTATTTTCTAAACACATATATCCTTAGAGAAGAGACGATCTTGTTTAAACCACTGCAGGCCATTAAATGTAGGTATATCTCAAAATAGGGATTATAACATTTGTTTACTATAAGAGACTAACATCTTCTATTACACCCAACTCTATTGATAAGGGAATTAAATTTTTAAATAAATACATTGTAACCTAGGAAAAAAAGATTGGTCTTGTCCTAAAAATTGTAACTTATACATGGGATAAAACAGTAATTTCTTGTGTATTTTCATCTATCGATTAACAACACTTTAGAACTCAAGATGAAAAACTTACAGTATCGCACTACCTCTTATTTTAAATAGAAGATCTAATTAATTTTTTAGATAATTGAGAAGGTAATCATAACATATTTTGAAATTTATATATATCATTAGATTATACATTAATTTATAAGTTAGATAAGTTAATTTAGAATAAATGATAAATGTATCAATTAAATAACTTTCTTAATCTACCTTAAAAAGTCAACTAGCTCTCTATTAAAGAGCATGAGTAGGATTGTTTTGATTTGCTAATTTTTATGCCTACCATCTCATGTACCAATAAAAACAACTTAAAAACATTGACTTTGTCATAGAATTCAAGTGATCTGCAGTAGTGCTCTTGTTAGATAGACTAAATTCCTACATCATATCAATTTATACGCTTTCATTGCACTTATTAAATATGGAAATATATGAAAAAAATATTGAGTGCTTATTAAAACTATTAAATTCTTGAAACAAAAAAAAATTATAGAATATCTCGTATAAGTAGCATTGTAAAAGCATATTCATGTGAGATGAAATCAAACTTCTCTCTGTTGTTATATACCTACCTCATAAATCATAGATAAAGATCTAAATTCACTTCAGAAGTTTTCACTCATGAGTGTTAGGCATTTGGAAGTTTTTTTGTTGGCTCAATTTTACCCTGAAAATTCCCAAAACGTATCAGTTTTACTTTGACCGTTGATTAATGTTAACTTTGATTGTTAACTAACACGTGACACTCTAATAAGTCACCTCATCACCATATAGTACTAAATAAGGAGCGTCACGTGTTAGTTAACGGTCAAAGCTAACATTGAATAACGGTTAGGGTGAAACTGATTCGCTTTGAAAACTTTCATGGTGAAATTGAATCAAAAAAAACTTCCAAATACTCATACAAATAGTCAAAGAGTTGATGAAGAAGGAACATTGACCCCGCTAGCGTGTGCGTGTGGACTGTGGAGGCATGTGTTTTCGCTCTCAAGTCTTATCAATAACAGTAATAATAATGTCAATTATTTATATTATTTGACTCATGGTCCCTTGTTTTCCTCTTCCACTTTTAATTTCGTTCAGCACACCTCCTCCTTCGTTATTTTCAAATCACACAATTTGTTTAACGGTAACAAATAAAGTCTTATATTTACAAATATTTTATGTATAACTAATCAAATAATGTATATTAAAAGGGGTAAAATTCAATTTTTTCGGTAAATTTTCTCTGATAAATAATGTTATAATAAAAGTTTTAAAATAGAGTAATGTTATGATATTCCGATAAAAAACTAATGATGGTCATTAAAAAATTAATTTTGACCTTCAATATTTTTAATGATAAAGGGTGGTATTACTTAATTTTAAAACTTTCAAAATAATATTCCTCCTTAGAGAGAATTTTCAGAACAAATTGGTACATTAATCCTAAATTAAAATGTTAGTTAATTGTATAAAAATGTTAGTTAAAATTAATTAAAAGTAAAACTAGGAGAAAATAAGTAGAAAATAGAGGAGTGTGAATTAGGCCAGAGCATTCGGTTTTCGGTGAAAACCGAAATAACCCTTCAGAAAAAACGAACCGAAACCGAAATTAAAAATTAACCGAACCGAATTATTTCGGTTCGGTTTTTCGGTTAACTGAATTAACCGAAAATATTTAATAATTTATTAATCTAAATATAATATAATAATTTTTAACTATATAATAATAATATTTAATAATAATATATGTAAAAAATATAATAATAATATTTAATAATTTATTATTTATGAAATATATAAATATAATTATATATAATAATTTAGTAAAAAAATATATATTATATGTATAATTCGGTTTTTCGGTTAAAACCGAACACCGAATTGTTACAAAATAAAAAACTGAAAAAAGATCGAAAACCTAAAAAACCGAACCGAAAAACCGAAAACTGAATTATTTCGGTTCGGTTTTCGGTCTTTTTGCTCACCCCTAGTGTGAATAAGCGGAGATAAGAGAGATATAAGAAAATAAATAAATAACTGAGGGTGAAAATAAAAATATGCATTAAAATTTTAAATGAACACAAAATATTATTTATATACAAAACCAATCCTATAGAAAACTATGGTACTTATAACTTATATATAAAATCAAGTGATGCTGTTGTGAAAACTTTGGTGTTGAGCATTCAATTAGCATCTTTTTAAATGTTTTTTTTTAATTTTGAGGCATGCTAATATCCGACGGCTTTTAAAATCTTTGAATATTTAAATTTAACCAAAATGAGAATTACGAGAAGTGAATCAAATCACTTTTGGCTGCTGAATTTAAACTGTACGAGTTATTATAAATAGTTAATATTGTTATTAATAATTAATGAATAAATGGGTAATCCAAGCCAAAGAAGAAATGGCAAGCTGTAAAGGAACATAAAAACAAAGAAAGAAACAAATGTACTCTCTCTTTCTGGACATATTTTCTTTTTAATCATACTGATTATTATTATTACTGCGGAGCCCACCAGTGTTCAATGTTATTGTCCCTATTTCCTGGGTAAATTCCATTTTCTAATGGCTCCATCTGAAATATCTAATATCCATATAATTTATCAGCCAATCACAAACACTCCAACAAATAATTCAGAGACTAACAATAATCATTAATTAATAAGAAGAAGTTATTTATTTCACGGTATTAAAACTAATATGGGCTGCTGGATCAAACCAGTGATCTTCAAACTAATCTCACTAAGATTTTTGAACTAATCAGTTGAATCATATTTTATATACACTTTCCCCTTTATTTGATGATCTTAAAAGTCAAAACAGATGTTTTGACTTTAAAAAATGAAAGAAAAAAGAGAAGTATGTCAAATTCAAGCTCTAATAACTCTATTTTGTGCATATTTGTTAAAATGTTGAGAAATTATGTTCATGTAAATTGAAATAAAATTTTTCTCATATATTTATCTCGTAGACCATATATCAGGTTGAATCAGATACATGTGGTCTATGCAGACATATGTATCCCATTTACTTGTGGATCAATCTTTTTATTCAATTATTACCCTTTCAAGGTTACAGGTGAATATTTTTTTTATATTTTAAATTTTAATCATGGTTGGGTTGACCTTGATTCATTAGCCTACTTTGTTTAGACCATTAGACCACTGACTTTCAAATTACTAGTTTCGATCAACAGCCTAATTTATTTAGACAGCAGGAGAGAATTGTTAAATAAGGTTGAATCATCAAACATATTCAAAATTAATCAACAATTTTCTTTCTCTCCTTTTTGGGGAGGTCCATGTGAAGGAGACAGTTCTTAGAAACAGGAGACATGTCATATGGTTGCAATTATAATTCCCAGAAGAACCAAACAAACTCCTATTTATAATACTTACTACACACTTTGACATATCTGACTCACACATTTTTTTTAATTGATGCCCCAAAACAATCAGTGACGTGGCACATCGTGCGTAGTTAATTCGCTCAGTAAAATGAACTATCGATATTATAATATTATAACAATTTGCAGGCTTTTGATATGAGCCATGGAAGTGGAATTAGAAGTGAAAATAGAAATGGAGGTGGAATTGAAAGTGGATTCTAAAATGTATTTAGTATGACCATGGAAGTATAATATAAATTTTAATTAAAATATTAATTTTAATATGAAAAAAAGAAAATACCCTTAACACATAAAAAAAACCATTTGTAGATCGCACCCTCCATCGTAGATCGCCATTGCAGGTCACCCACCTTCGCTGCCGTCGTAGATCACGTACCTCCTTTGCTGTCACAGATCACGTGCCTCTGTCGCCCACCTTGTCACAGATCACTTGCCTCAGTTACCCACCTCCGTTGCCGATCGAAGACAAACACGCAAAAGTTGGGCGGAAGAAGAGAAGGAAAAGAAAAGCATCACGAAATTGAAGGCCTCCATCATCGTCACCTTCGCCATCCTCATCCTTCATCACCTTAGTCATCGTCTTCATCATCGGAGAAGAAGGAGATCGAAGACCTTCATCATCGGTTGAGGAAAATGAACAGGAAAAGGTTGTAAATATGTTAAATGGGAAAGGGTATAATGGTCTGACAAATTTGGCTTCTATGGAATTGGGTCAATTCCAAGGGGGTGGGCATGGAACTGGGTTCCATCCTTTTTGATGGAACTGAGTTCTACAGGAACTGGACTTCCAGATACCAAACAGGCATACTTTTTAGTTCCCACTTTAATTCCAATTACAGGCTCACGAACCAAACGTGGCATAAGAGAATTCTAACTAATTTATAGTTATTGATGAAAACAAGTAAAATCATTATATTTGTCATAAGATTCAAACAACTTCTAATATTACCTGTAATTACCATACTAAACTAAGTGACATCATATTACTTAAGGGTTTAGGTACAAATTTACCTTGTAAATTTTCACTTAAGAGTAATGTTGTTTGATAAATTTTTTTTCTCTTTAAATGTTGCTCCATAAGTGTTAAAATGGGGCAATGTTGCCCCTTAACATTAAAAGTGTTGACTATCAATTTTTTTTAATAATCACGGTTAATTATTTAATGGGTGGATGGAATAATGTTGTTACATTTTATAATTTCATAAGTAAACATTACTCTTAAACTGAAAAATTTTCAAAATAAGTGCGCGCGCGCACACAGAGTAATTGATCATAGGATAAAGGTTTAAATTCACCCTGAAAGTTTTTACTCAGGAACGTTGGGTATCCGAAAGCTTTTTTTTGTTCAATTTTATTCCGGAAGTTTCCAAAACATATCAGTTTTGCTCTGCGCGTCATATGTAAGTTAACGGTCAAAGTTAACGTTGACTAATGGTCAGGACAAAACTGATACGTTTTATAAATTTTAAAGATAAAATTAAGTAAAAAAAACTTCTGAATACTCAACACTTTTAGATAAAATCTTTCTGATGAATTTGACCCTTTGCCCCTGATTATAATTATAAAACAAAAATGGAAAGTGGTATACTCTGCATTAGACAGAGACAGTCAAGAAGAGTGGTTTTAAGATATCCCTCTCGATGATCTCACTCAGAATCTTACATTCCCAACGTTTCCTTCTGTCTCGTGCCTTCTTCTCTCACACATCACCAGAAAGATTTTTTTTTTTTAAAAAAAAAAACCCGTCACTACTGTAATAAACCAAACCTAGTAACAATATACTATCAATCAACGTTCACTGATTCACACACGAGTCTGTGACAGATGAATAAAATAATACTAAAGCATATGCCTGCAAACCTCTTTGCATTAATGTAGATACTAAAGTAAGCATATAAGATTACTTCAAATAGGGCTATGGCATAGAATTAGTTCTTCAACTCTCTCGTTGAGGCTGCTGTGTCAATATCGATCATCAAATATATATATAACAGATATGATAAGATCTTGTTTGGGAGACCAAAATGGAGAATTCTGAATTTAATTTCTACAATAATTAGAAATATAATAATAAGTTTAATATTCATATTAAGGCATGAAAAGCTTATTCCCGCATTTGCAACGCCAAGCTTCTGGGTAGTACTCAAGAGGCATGCTCCGACCGGGTTGTATCGGCACGTGAACCGGTTCACACGGTGAGCACCACCCGCACTTGGATCTGCACGACGGCGGGTGCGACCCTGGTCCGCCGTTTCGTTTCTGATCGGCCACTGCCACTGCTGTTGACGCCGTCGAGGACGACGTCCATGACCCGTTCTCTTTCTCTTCCCTCTGCAAGTAGTGCTGATGCTTGAAACCTCCCCTACCTGATTTGAAAACAAAAAGATAAAAAAAAATAAACAATTTCTGAAATAATGTTTATTATAGACCATCAAACCCTAATCATCTTACATTCTCATACAAATGGAAAAATATTGAACATTAGGTCACAGACTAACAGTTAAAATTTTTGGGGGAAAACCATCACCTACTAATATCATTAAATAACAATATAAAAAAATTATTTTTTTAGTCTTTTTGACAAGTAAGAATTAGGTGTTCCTGTATATTTTGTTAGATTTGAAATTTTGAAGGATATGAGTGGCTCTCTTTGTTATACTAATTAACAAAAATTAGAGTAAATTAACAATATCAATTGTACTTAAACGATTATATACGTACGTAACCATTAATTCCATAATAATGATTAATTTCTAATGATGGTAAGTTAATCATATGAAGTGAAATGAACAGTGCTTTGGGTTGAGTGAGATGTTAAAGAGTAAAAACGCTAAAACTAATGAAAATGAAATATATCAGCAAGAAGTGTAAAATTAGAGGGAGGGAGGGAGAGAAGTGATATATATACTTACTTGGTAGTGGAGGGAGGGTTATGGCTGAAGCAGAAGAGAATAAGAGAAAAGTGAAGGCCGTGAAGGTTGGTAGGCGGTGGCTGCTGTGTTGATGGTGGTGGTGGTGGGCTTTGCGACGGAGAAGACTGCGATGAGGCGGGATGCCCATGGCTGAGGACGGCGGCGACGAGTGGTGAGTGAGGGATGGTGGTGAAGAATATGTGAGAGAGAGAGAGAGAGTGAGAGAGAGTGAGAGAGGGTATATTATTGCGGGAGGGGCGACAGGGAGCAGATAATTGCGTGTGGGAGAAAATGTCACAAGTCAAAAGACATATTTGAAGCAGAAGAAAGAGAAGGCAGGAAACAGGTTTGTTGAATTTGTGTAGTTGTGAAAATTAGTAAAGATCAGAAATTCATATCATTACTATTTTCTTTTAACAACCGTTTCAACGACTGCAGCGTTTTTTCTAAGTTCAAAAAATCCGAATAGATATTGAATCGATTGAGGTAATAGGTCAATGGTTAATGGGTTAAATCGAGGTTAAACCGTGATCAGATCGATCATATTAAAATAATGACATTTAATTGACAATATTAAAATATAATATTTTTAATAATGTTTAATTTCAAAATATTTACCTTTATCAGTTAAAATATTTTAGTTACTGTAATTAATAATCATTCATAATAAAAAAACATCATTAAAATTCATTGATCAATCATAAAACGCTAAGAATCAATCATAAAAAAAGCATGTTTGTAGTAAAAAAAAAAAGGAAAGGAAGAAACACCATCTAATTCTTCCTTTTGTCACTAAATATTAATAAAAACAGTAAACAAAAAAAAAAGAGAAATTGCATTAAAGTCCCATACAAGAAAATTAATATCAGAAAAGTTTCAAAGGTTGTTATTAATAACTTATTCATTTGTCAATGATACTTTTTTACTTGTTATTAAAAACCTTTTCAGACCTTTTTAATATTAATTTTTTTTAGCGTGGGATCTTAACTTAATTTTAAAAAAAAAAAAACGCAAAGGAAGTGTATAAATTTTTTTAAAAAAATAGCACAAAAAAGCCTATAGAATTTTAAAAAAAAAAGTATATGACCTGGTCAATCCAATTTTTTATCCGGTTGACCAGGTTGAAGTCGGGTTGATCCGGGTCAACTCGGTCCTCGGTCTAATAGTGAATCGATCCAGACTATGGATCGGTTCACCGTTTGGACCGGTCGGTCCAGTCCCGTTTTTTGTTCTTTATTGGATACTACTATAAAATATTTGAATAATTAACTAATTTGAATTGGGATTTTATAATTAGAATAATTTTTTCCAAGGATCTCTCTAAGGGTGGGATTCAATAGAATCCGCCCACTTTGTAATTTCGCTTCCCACTTTGTAGTTTCACCGGTAGGCTACTAAACAAGACGCCCTTGGGTTATACCACCCTTGAGTTAATTTTTTTAATTCTTAAAAAAAATTAAAAAATTGGCCCACCAACTTGCTATGGCTAGCTTGAATTAGGGATTTCTCATCCCATCAAGTTGCCGGATCCATATACCTGTACCGTTTATCCCGTGGGTTGTCACAAGTTAACCCATTTTAGCATTTATATGATTGTTGGTGTTGACGAAAGAAGATGTATTTGGTTGTACAAATTTGACGATTTGAATTTAAATTTACATCAATGCAGAAAATATCTATTTAATGAAAAAAATTAAAAAAGGCTACCAATATTCGGATATAACAAAGTTATATAATTATATGAAAAAAATAAGAAAATTATAAATTATGCCATATTTATTTAGAGTAAGAATAGAAACTTGAAGGAAAAAACTTCAAATAATTACTAGAAATCAATTATTCTATATGTCATAGCTAAATTACATTTCATTATATCGACAGGATCAAGAGTAAATCTTTTTCAAGTTGGGGTTTCATATATAAATAAAAATATGGTCATATATAGTATATATCTAGTCATTTAATTTTACATTATATTTCAATTTGATCCATTAAATTTAAATAATGCATTTTTTGTCTTTTATCGTTAATACTACTTTACTTAACAGAAAATAGTGATTCAACAAATTTAAATAGTGATTGTATAATTAAATTCTGATAAAATATTATTAAAATTTTAAAATATAAAAAAGTATATTAAATAATCAATATTTAAGTATATTTTAACATCATTTAATCACATAATGATGATTGAATTAACATTTTTCGTAAGTAAAACTAACAATATTAACAATAAAAAAAGTGCATTTCTTAAATTCAAGAGATTAAATTGATGTAAATTTTGAAATAAATAAATTGACAGTTAATAGTCTTATAATTTAATAGTACGAAACTCTTCTACAAGTAGAATGTTACCGGTTTAATCATATATCATCCGCAATATCATGCATGCACACCTCCCTGACTAAAAAAACAAGTATATAAATCAGACTCTAATTAACATTTTCATATAAAGCAAATTTGATTGTCATCAATAAAAGATACTCTTAATACAATAATATGTCATATTCAGAAGGATTATTGTTAGAAGAATTTATAATCATCACAAGAAATATGAATCCGATTAAATATGAATACAAAAATTAGTTGATTTTTTTAAAAGATTAATAAAGTTAAATATATTATTTTAAAATATTAATTATTTATTATTTTTAAAATTAATTTACTTGACTTATAAATAATATATAAAACAATAAGATATATGAATCAATACTTTTAAATAATATATTTAATATTTTTTAATATTCCTAATAAAAATTAACCTGAAGGAATTAACTTAATACATATCTAGTCTAGTACATAGTAAGAGCATCTTTTACTGGGAATCTGCGTACGTGTGTGTACATACTACGCACTGTCCTTAGCTTATAATCGATGTGATTATTTATGCATACACACAGATATATATATATATATTCAATACTTATAATGATTTTAAAAGTGCTTAAAAAGGTTATGGGAGTGGGACCCTACTATAAGGGGTCCACATTCCTAAATGATTGTGTCATTGCGATGCAGTGACTGATTGGTAGGGTTTTTATTGGAGTGGATACATGTGTCTTTCCTTATCATATGTCAAAAAAATCCCATTTGTTATGCAAATCGATTCATGAAATTAATCTCATTAATTCACCTAACTGGCTTGCTTTTTTTTTTTTTTATCTATAGCTACTATAAAGGGGAAATCAATGAAGTAAATTTTTTTAAAAAAAAAATTGTTGAATTTTTTAGAGTTATCTAGATATGATGTTTAGTATTATGTGTAATTATTTTTACTTAGATTTTAGCTTTTTTGTCCTTTATTTTGCCTCTCCTTTCCCCCCCCCCTTTTTCTCAACTCGCTCATGCTCATGCTCATGCATCTTCATTGTCACTGTGTATGTTAATTTTGTACGAGACCTTTGATGTTGAATTTTGCGGGCCATGGTGAGATAGATTGACTATTCTTTACCTACAAGACAAAACCATAAGAAAATAATGTGAAAAATAGATTATGATTTTAATTTAATTAATTAATATCCATGGCAGGGTTTAATGTGAGTTTGAAGATTGAAGATTAAACTTATTTTTTCTCAAAACATATGTATCTTTTTATGAAGAATAATCTTGTTTGGGATATCATCGGGGCATTAAATATGTGTACCTCTCTTAACCCGAATTCAAACATTAATATTATGAGGGATTAACTTTATCTTCTAGATTCAACCAATAAAGGAGAACATTAAACCTGCTATTTAATAATTTTTATAATTAAATAAATATACTTATAAGTTGTAACTTCTCATAGCTTCTGCACGAATGCAAGTCTTAAGCCTCATTTTAATTTTGAGCTGCACGTGATATAAAGTTAAACTTTAAACAGTGATTTTCAAAATTAGTCTATATATATAATGTCTAGTAGCGACTTTTTAGTAGTGGTGCTATTGAAAGCTGTTGCTAATTTTTTTTTGTGATAACTCCATCCTGAAAATTAAACTTGAGATAAAAGAGCCTCTTTTTGCTAAATAAAAATAAGTAAAAAGTTCATATTTAAAAAATTTATTGATTAAAAAGACGTAAAATCTTTATAAAATACCAATACTTTAAAAGATTTAATATCTTTTCTAAATTTTAGATTCTTTTAACCAATAAAATTTTTAGAAATTCCTTAAAAAAAAACCTTTTAAGTTTGAAAATCCCAAAAATATCACATGAATAAGCACAAGTAGGGTTGTGCAATTAGTTATTCGGTTCGATTATCTTCATGAACTGAAAATTGAAGTATAATCAATTTAAAGATTGAACAGAAACTGAATTAAATTTGGTAACCAAACTGAATAAACTGAATTATATTAGTTTGGTATATTTGATTGTTTCTGTTAACTGTAGACATTCATTCAAAATTCACAAATAAAAATCAAAAGACATTGGAGAAGAAAAACCATAGCCTGAAATTTTCAAGATTCATAGATATAATATATATATATATATATCACAAATGCTCTCAAGATTTATAAACATATAGGAGAAGAAGAAATCGCAAACACCCATATGCATTTAAGATTCACAAATACATATGAGAAGAACAACAAAACCACATAATTTTTACAGCAAACCACTCAACAACACATTTATGAAACTCAGATATGGAAAAAAAATTCCAACCCTTGAGGTTAAGGATGAAAAGAGGAGAGAGGGAGAGTGAGGCCGAGCAATCACTAGAATGGAGAGTGTCTTCATGCTGGCACTTGTTGGTAGAGCAATCCTGGTACAGAGAGTGATAGGCGAGAGATGAGAGTGAAGTGTGAGGTTGGGTGAATGAAGATGGCGGATGAACGCTCAAGGTTGGGGATTATGAGCCATCACTAGGTTACTCAAAGACTTCACATATGC
>QFDD01006126.1:0-11275 GCA_006871305.1 Vachellia collinsii | reverse complement strand
ATTTCTTCAACTATGATAGTAATAGAAACTCACAATTCTTTTAAGAATGGATGCTTGTAAAAGGCATCAGGCATTCTCCCAGAAAACTGGTTGTGATCCAAATACCTGGAAAACAGCAATTAAGGAGGGAAATGTCAACATCGACAAATCTTTCTAGAGAGTATACAAGAACATTTTCTTAGTTAAACAGTAAAAGGTAGCAAAAGCTCATCTCTACTGGTCACATAAAAAATAAGTCATGACTAGAAGTAACAGCACACGGGCTCATTGTAGCACAAACCATAGTTCCTTAGCTAGTGGTTGAAACTTTCATTAGATTCTATTTGACATCTCTTAAAGCTCTTAGAACCTCAAAGGACTGATATTTATAATACTTGGCCACTCTCATGGCAAAAAAAAAAAATGTTATATACACTAAAGAAACTGCTCCTCTATATATAAAGTATAAACGATAAAAATTATGATAGGGATAAGGAAACAATAAATAATTGTATTTTATCAAAACCTGATAATAACAATCCAGACCCTTAATTAACTGCTATTCTACTGAAAAACAGGCCAGTATAGTGAGAGAGAAAGGGCAAAAAAAGGAATTCTGATTGATGAAGTCAGAAAACAAACTTACAGGTAAGTCAATTTAGGAATATGAGCAAGGCTTGATGGTATAGCTCCTGACATTTTGTTGTAGGATAGGAACCTGCCTCAACAACCAATAAAAACATTTTAGGGAAAATTTCCAAGGAGTACACCAAACAATTAGATGGCAGAATTAAGCTCACAGTAGCAAGAAAAGCAAAATCTTCAAAAAATGTAAGGGACACACTATGGGAATAGGAGAAAAACAGGGAAATATGAAAGGGAAAGAAGCAAAGGCACTACTCACAGGATTTCAAGATTGGTCAAGTTAGCGAGTTGTGCAGGTACTCCTCCGGTGAAATAGTTATTGTTTAGGTATCTATGTACAAAGTCAAAGTGCAAAGGATTTAGACAGAGCCTCTTACTGAAGACATGGAAATGTTAGAATGAAAAAAACTCAACTCATGAGCTAGACATAACTTACAGATTTCGGAGTGCTGGGAAGCAACCTTCAATGCGGATGAGTTCTCTTATGGTACCCACCAAATGATTGTGCCCAACATCCCTATCAACACAACATCATTACCAAGAGTCATATTAAGTTTGAGAATTAAAGGAAATAAAGCATTGCAGCAAGAGAAACATAAAAATTTATTATTACAGGTGCCGAAGATTTTGTAGGGTGCCTAATTCTGGGGGAATTCTTCCAGTAAGACGATTTTCATGAAGATAAAGGTAGCGTAGCTCCGGAAGATTAGCTAGTTCCCTGGGGATTTCTCCCTTGAAATTATTAAAGCTCAGGTATCTGCAAAAAGATAGGAATTGATATTGTAAAATATAAAAAAAAAATAATGCCAAAAAAAAAAAAAAAACTAAGTAATCAGTAAGATCAAGTCACTCACAGATGTGTCAGACTCTTAAGCTCACCAATCTCTGGAGGAATTGCATCCTGAAGCTTGTTCCACCTCAAATTTCTGAAGGAAATAAAGGTCAGCCATGAGTCAAGCACATAAAATCCAGCCAAAATAATTCAATTCAAATACTAGTTATTGTTTGTTCAACAGCATTGTAACAAAGGCACTCTCCATAAAACAGCAATGGTTATTAGCACATAAGTCATTTTGATCCTACTGTATACGCAGAAATGAGAATTCATATACAATGAAGCAAGACATTCTTATGCATGATGTAAAAGTTGCAGTATCAGAACAAAATGAAGTGAGTAATCAAAATAGAGGTAGGATCAGATAAAAATACAATATTTTAAGCCGCTTCAGTCGTCCAATTTGAGGAGGAATAGGTCCTGTCAGCTTGTTATTATGAAGATCCCTGCCGTAATAATGTGCAGTCCATAAGATCTCAGAAGGCATAGGCAAAAACATCCACAGATATATATTAGAAGATTACATGAACATCAGAAGATTAACTTATCATTTCAGCATGTGAATCTTAACTTACAAACCAATGTAGAAATAAATCACAGTTAAATATTCCCGGTAACCGTCATCAGCAGGAATTCTTCATTGGCGCATCACATGCACGTTAAAAAGCCACCCGAAACATCAACCGAACTACATACATGATAAGATCAAGGTTGACCGCAAAGATACTTTAATATGCTACTTTACGATACAAATCTTATGTTCCATCCTTAGCATTTAATATTTATGGACTAATTGAAAGTCTTGCAATCGCAGGGAACTACCAGAAGAAGTATAGCTTTTTCACATCAAGTAGCATGTCCGTCAACGAACACAATAATAAGTTATGCCAATAACCACCTATTTTGGAAAAAATGAGAATTGAGATCCAAAATAAAAGAAAGATACTTACAGCCGTGTAAGATCCAGCAAGCTCGTTACTGCAGTGGGAAAAGGTCCTACAATAGAGACAGCATAGACCTCGCTGAAAATAAAGAAAGTAATTCCAATTATCGAAAGCCAAGTAACCATCTTGAAAAGTTGAAATTCATCCCCGAAGTAAGGTTCTTACAGTTCCGTAACTACTCGATAATCACCGACAGTGGAGCAGGTAACACCAGACCAGGGAGGCAGATCGCCATCTCCACAGGGATCATCTCCAACCCACGCATACACAACTCTCCAACCAAGGGACGCCTTGATCTCATTTAAAGCTTTAACTGAAAATTGCAAAAAAAAAAACAGAAACCCGTCAAATGCCACCACTTTGCGCATTAAATAAAAACCCCATGAGCTAAATCAGAGAAAACTACATAGAACAAAGATCCGGGCTGTTACCATCACGCTTAAGGGTTTTAGACTGTGCAAAGTGGAGAATCGATAGAGTGAAAATGAGAATCAGAAGAAGAAGACATGAGGATATTCGCTCCATTTTGAGGGCGACCCAGAGATCCTTATCTCTCAATCACTCTCAATAACACTTGCAAATTGGCTGTCCTCGTGGATCTGAAGAGCCTTAAATGTCTCTTATTCTATGAAGCTCTCAGGTATGGAAGAGAGAACTCGCTACCTCAGAGATTCAGATTTGGCAATTTAGCAATTTGAGTAAGGGAAGCAGTGGGAATTATTGCAGATTGATAAATGGAAGTGGAGCTCCAGCGAACGCGGCATCAATGTTGAAAATCTCCCCCTCACTTCGTCGGCACTGAAATTTATTGACATTTTTTAAATTTTCTAAATGCTGCCTTTTTAGCGACGAAATCAAATTATTTTCTGCCTTAAATATTGAAATATATAAAAGAGAAAATTGGGGAAGTCTCCCATTGAAAATCCTATTGATGACAAGAATCTGATAATCTTTAGGATAACTGGCGAAAACCTTGTGACAAATTAACAAGGTTTAAAAAGTCGGATCGGGTATTGAACCGATCGAGGCAGTGGATCAAGGGTTAATGGGTCAAATCCGGGTCAGACCGGTCATATTAAAATAATGACATTTATTGACAATATTAAAATATAATACTTTTAATAATGTTTAATTTTAAAATATTCATCTTTAACAGTTAAGATCATTTAGTCACTATAATTAATAATCATTCATAATAAAAAATATCATTAAAATTCATTCATCAATCATAAAACGCTAAGAATCAATCATAAAAAAACAATGTTAGTAGTAAAAAAAAGGGAAAGGAAGAAACACCATCTAGTTCTTCCCTATGTCACTAAATATTAATAAAAATAGTAAACAAAAAAAAGAGAAATTGCATTAAAGTCCCATACAAGAAAATTAATATTAAAAAGTTTTCAAAGGTTGCTACTTATAACTCATTCATTTGTCAATAGTACTCTTTTACTTGTTATTAAAAATCTTTTGAGAACTTTCTAATATTATTTTTTTTGCGTGGGACCTTAACGTAATTTTTCAAAAAAAAAAACAAAGGAAGCATATAAATTTTTTTAAAAAAAAAGCACAAAAAGGCTATAAATTTTTTTTAAAACAAATATATGACCCGGTCAACCCGGTTTTTTATGGGGTTGAAGCCAGGTCGACCGGATTGATCCGGGGTCAACCCAATCACCGGACCACAGGCCGGTCCGGTTCGATTTTTCGTACTCTGCAAATTAATTGAAAAATGATATCAGTATAGTATGAAAAGTTAGTTACATTTGCATAATGTGAAAACTCAGATGCATATCATAGAAGATCGGTTATATAACGTGGAAGATCAGTTGTATAAAAATTTAATTGTATAAAATTTTCCAAAATTATAAATATAATTGACCTTTTACATTATCCAACTGAGCCTGACTTTTCACATTATACAGGTTTTATTTTCCAATTAATTTGTTAATAGGGAATTTTTCTCCAATCCTCCCTAATCTTTATCATGAAGAAAATACCACTTTGCAAAATTTATACATATATGACAAAGTTAGGTTATTTTCATAAAAAAAAACAAGAAAGAAATTCAATGGAAACTTTTCCTTGATTTTTTTAAAAAAAAAATAGTTCAAACCTGGTTAGTCTAAAGATACTCTGTAGTTTTTTTTAGAATTGGTGAAATATTCCTAATTACAAAAGATCATTGCGAAAAGGTATGTTAAGAACACATGTGAATTCAATTTGTCCTCAAAGAAGGCAACTCTTCTTGTATGCAAATGTCTTGTACATTTATTGTAACATCATATGGTATTGTCCCTGTTTAATCGCCTGAAGACACAAGTTTTGTTCTTTTGGAATCACATAGTCACTCAAAAGACGTCTCGGATGTTAAAAGATAGGTTTCGACTATATATATGGCCTTCATTTTGAACGAGTCCAATTGATGTGAAACTTAAGCAAACCCTGTCAACTGCGTCTTCCTTCCCCCTTCACCCACTTTAGGGTCCCTCAGGGTGTTAGATCTCTAGCAACGCTTGGTGTTACACTCTCCCTACCAACGGAAAGAGTCATCCTCATCTCTAATACCATATTGTAATATCCTAAGGCATTGTCCCTGTTTAACTATCTGTAGGCATAGGGTTTTGTTCTTTTGGGATCTCATAGTCACCCAAAAGGTGCATCGGATGTCAAAGGTCACGCTTCGACTACATATATGGCCTTCACTTTGGACGAGTCCAACCGACGTGGAACTTGAGTACACCCTGCCTGCTAGGGCTGAACAAACACCTTGTGATTTGGTATGGTCCGACCCAGTCTGACCCAACTCGATCTAGTTGAGGAAGAAATTGATGGCCCGAAGCCAAACTAGATTGGACCAAACCAGACTGGTCCCCTCGAGTTGGACTGGACAAGGGGATCGAGCCTTTAGACCAAGTGGTCTGGTCTAGTCTGGCCTAAATTTTTTTTTTTCACATCATAGCCTTCAAACGCATCGCTCAGTCAGCTTCTCTCAATTCTCTAGTCACTGCCCTTCTCATGCTCTAACCTCATTTCGTTCCCTCTTGCACGCTGGCAGCACAAAAACACCTCCATCGCCGCTCGCTCACCCGTGAGAGGTGGGAACACAAATGACGGTTCGAATCTCATGCAAGGAAGCTTCCTTAGCTTTCTCACAACCGTGGAGCTGGAGGTCATGAGGGTTGATGTTGAGCTAAAGGCGAGAGGCGGAAGAGAAAGCCTTGGCATGGAGGGAGGGTGAGGAGGTGTAGAGCTGCAATGAGCATGCTGTGAGGGTGAGGGTGAGAGAAGGAGAGGAGGGAGGAGAGAGGATGAGACTGTCCATCATGATGGGATGGAAGAGAATATGATGGGATGGAAGAGAGAAGAGATGTACAACAAGGACAAGCTTTTTCTTGGTCTTGGAGGATGGAGAGGACGAGGGGAAGAAGTGGGGAGGGTTTTTGTTTTTTTTTAAAGAAAAACAGAGAGAGAGAGAGAGAGAAGGGTTTTGGACTACCTGGACCAGTCCAAGTAGTCCGCTGGACCAGGTCCGGTCCAACCCCGACCTCAGGTTGAGGTTGGACTGGATCAGACTTCGGGCTACCTTATTCAACTCGAAGCCTTTATGAGACTAGACCTCGGGTTGGGCTTCAACCCGATCTAGTCTAGTCTGTGCTCAGCCCTACTTCCTGCTATGTCTCCCTTCCCCTTTCATCCATTCTGGGGTCTCTTAGGGTGTTAGGTCCCTAGCAGTGCTTGGTGTTACATTTGGATAAAAATAGATTGCACAATTATTGAAAAAGAGTTGCACATATTAAATATAGCCTACATATTTATGAGATAAGTTGCACTTTTATTATGTTAGTGTAACAAGTTCCATATTGGGAAGTTTTGCTTGCAATAGGCCTTGGGTTCTCCAACTTTAACAGCTAGCTTTTGTTGTGGTTTTTCCAAGGATTTGTGCTCGTTACAAATGGTGTTTTCATTGAGAGACAACCAACCAGAGAGGGCTACTTGCGGAGGGCTCTGACCAAAAGGGCTAACCAACAAGAGGTTGAGTGAAGCACCAAGTGAAGTGTCGTAGAGTGAAGCCGCTGAAACGTTGACTCTTAAGGAGGGTGCATTGCAACAAGTCCCACATTGGAAAAGTTTGCTTGTAAGATGGGCCTTATAAGACATTGGGTTCCCAACTCCAACAGCTAGCTTTGGAGTGTGGTTCTTTCAAAGACTTGTACTCATTACAGCTAGTTGTCTAAACTGAAATTCCATTATTCTACTTATAAAGTAGTATAAATTTCAAAGTATTCTCAGTTGTATTCATAGGGAGGTTGTACTTGTATCAATATAAATGACAACTATATTCAGTTCTTAATATAAAAGTTATTTAACTTTTAGTAATACATTTAAGTTTTTTAATCATAAAAAAAAGTCAATTTTTTAAATTTGTTTAAGAAAAGTCAATTGGAGAATATTAAGAACCAAAAGTAGTAATAATTAAGAAAATAAGATTTAATACAAGTTCGATTGACTTTTTTGAGAAGACTAAAAAAAGAAAAAAAAACTACTTTAAATTATATATTCCTAAACATTTATTGTGTATTATTAAACTATACATCAATTTATAAGTCATACAAATTAGTTTTAGAAAAAATGATAAATGTATCAATTTATTTAACTTCTTCAACCTCTCCAAAAAAAAAAGGTCTAGTGTGGCTTATATTAAAGACCTGTGATCACAATGTTTTATTGTATGTGAAAAGAGAATGCTTGGATTGTGAAGTTGACGATACCTAAAATTTTCAAAAGAATCACAACTGGGTTCTAATTCAGGGACATAATATCTTATAAGTTCTAAAAACTTGTTAATGAATCAATCTCACTTGTCATTGACAAATCCTTGAAACTTGTCATATATTACATCCTTGATTGGGATCTAATAGTAATTTTACCAAAATTTTCTATATAGTTAGCTTAGAGACAATAGTCTTCCCTCATGTATAGCTAGTTATGGTTATTTTAATCCATATGGTTTCAATGAGAATGATCATTCCATATAACATGTCATTCATGCCATCTTTGTGCAGTTGAGATAAAGAAGTCCTAAGCCAAAAAAAAAAAAAAAAGGAAAATGACAACAACAAAAAATCTTGAAAAATGCAAAATTCCAAATCAGTTTTTTACCATTTTTGATAAGGTATTAACAACTACTAATAAGCAATTCACAACTTATTTTATAGTAAATACCTTATTTGTAATTTTGTATTTTCCAAGATCTTTTGTTATCATTTTCCCAAATTTTAATTGATAAGAAACCAAATTAAAGTGACTTAACATAAGGACACTGAACAAACAAACAAACAAGTTCTCTAGAGTTCTCAAGTCATACATCCAAAAGGGCAGAGGTCAAAGGAATTAATATGATGATTCATGATGACATCATTTGTAGGCAAAGCTTGGTTCAATAATTTCCATGCCTGAAGAAGTTTTATTTAAGAGAATTTTGATCAAAGGAATTTTCAGAATTGATTAGGGTTTCAGTTTATAGGGAAGTAGCTTTGGAAGTAGATATCTAACCCTTCTTTAACCATAAACCCCTAAACATTTGGAGAGCGTCCATCTAACACATTCAATCACAAAGCATTCATAAAGGGCATTATTAATATATCCTTATCATAATATAGTGCAAACTAGTGTATCAACAATATCATACTGATAGAGTTCGAAAACTAGTGCCTTGTTCCCAAGAACTAAATCCCAACTAAAAGAGGTATGTGATGCAATATTTTGATGCATGGGCCATCAAAAAGGGTGGTTGAGAGAGATGGAAGAGACAATTTCTATTTTTTGCTATTAATATACTTAAATTACTAATATATTTTTGTATTCAAAAGTATAAAAGGTATTTCTTGTAAATAAATTTACCTTTGCATTCTATTTGTCACTTCTTCTTTATTTCAAGAATTCTATGCTTTTAAAACCTGCCTCATGTTCTATCTATCATTCCCGCTTTTGTCAAGACAAAATCAAAAACTTACCAAAATAATTAACGTGGACTTTACATTTACATGAAATATGACGAGTTGAACCATGTAAGGGCCGTTTGGGTAAAAAAAAAAAATTGATGGCAATGGAAAGGAAATTTTTTTTCTTATGAGATTTTTTTTTTGCCAACTTTCTTATGAGATATTTGATATGCATTGTAACGGAAAATGATTTGATAAAAAAATTTGTGTTTGGTTGAGTTAAAATGGTAGTAAGATATATAAGAAAAATGTTTAAAATGACCGTATTACCTTTTTAATAGAATATAGAAAATGATATCTCAAAATATATATTTGAAGAAGAAAATGAGGTGCTCACCAACACACACACATGAATGAAATTTAAATAACATCCCATTTAACCATGAGTTACCCATAACGTGCATATAGTCTAAGGCACTTGAAGAGCATATAATTTTAAATTTGTAACCATATGCATATGATAAATATGTTATGGTTATTTGAAATATAAATAATTTTTAATTTTAATCATTAGCTAACTATGACTTGCACCAAATCAAAGTTATAGTGAGTTAAAATAATTTTGCATGTTTAACTAGATGTATATGATGAGCACCTTTTGATTACTTATAATTTAAATAAATTTCCTCTTAACTATGAGTTGTCCATCTCTTTGGTTAAAGTTTGGGGGAAAAAAGCACACTCTATTTGCCCTTGCTTTCGGATAACATGACAGAGCAATCAACGAAACCCATGTAAGGAAATTGACATTGAAATATCTATATTTTTTCCTACATTTATATATAAAAATCACAAACTATCGTAGATGTCATTGCAATCACATATGGATTGCCCATACAAAAACTTTATATAACTATCCATAATGTGGTGGATTCGTCTGCATTGAAATCAAATATTTTAGGTCACATCTTTTTACGACATCTTTTAGAATTAAATCATCATCAGCTGAGCCTTCCATTTGGGTAACTATATGCAATTTACACAACATCACAACATTTAAATAATTTTTCTCTTAACTATAAATTATCCACCATTTGCATCTACTCAAAGGTAAATAATTTCATGTGTTTAACCTCATAAAAAGCTCATAGTGATGTGAGATTTACCAAAATTTATCGTGTAACAATGAGTTATCCATCACCTATATATGGTTAAAACAACTTACTTGCATATAATGTCTATTTACTTTATACGCTAGAAAGTTTGCCACCATTGGAATGAAGACTTGCCAACCAAACGTGTGCAGCTAATAGAAAACTCTGATTTTCCTTTTCATTATTTGACTTTCAGTTACTCAAACGGCACCTAAGAATGTAAATAATATATATATATATATATAGTTTTCTATATATTTTATATTGATAACGATGATTTGGCCCATGGGCTTAGAGTGAAACCAAATTACTTATGATACGTTTAGTTGAATTCCATATATTAGAATTCACGACAAAGTAATTTAATAAGTTATCATAACGTTAAACATGATTTTGTTTTATGGATGGATGTAATCAACTTTCTCAACGGTAAATAGCGTGCCACGTTGAGAGCAAAAAGGGAGAGATTTTAATGATTTTTTTTTTTGGCCAAAAGATTTTAATGATTCATTGTATGTTTTATTTGTTTCAAGGGAAGTAGGGGACATAGGAATAAACAATGTGTTCATTATTATATCATTATCATATTATAGTGTTTTTTTTTATAATTTTTTAAGAAAAAAGAGGAAATAATTTATCATTTATGCATGGACTCTACTTTTGTTTTTCTTTTCCAAAAGAAAGGTGAATCTTATTTTCCTTTGTTGTAACTTGTACTATGCATACTTTTTCAAAACTTAAAATGGTTATCGTACAATTTTTATTTTTATTATTATTATTATGAGTTGAGGTATAATATTATTCAGAAAGTTTTCGCTCATAAACGTTTGCTACTCAAAAGTTTTTTTAGTGCAATTTTACTTCAACTTAACAGACTCAAACTGTCAAATAGGTAATTGTTTGTTAACTCAAACGATCAACTGTTTATAGATAAAACAAATGTAAGCAATTTTGGTTAAAATTAACGGTCAAACTTACTATTCTCTAACATCAAGAGTGATATTGGTCACATTTTAAATTTCAGAGGCAACATTGCTTATATTTAAAACTTCAAAGATGATAATGCACTAAAAAAAAAAACTTTCTGGTGTTAAGCGCTCCTGAGCAAAAACTAATTGGACATAAATTGACCTTAACCCTATTATTATTTGATTGGATGATTGGATTACTTGTAGAATCAAGGGTGGGAACTCAGAACGTGAAGCAAGACAAAACCAATACTTTGTTTAATATAGTTGGTAATGAGCTAACTCAAAATTCATAAAGTTCATTAGCTAATTTAAGAATATTTAGCTAATGGACCAGAAGTAAGTATTTCTATAAATGAAGACATGTTATGATATAGTGAACTCTCAAGATTCATTTTACCCAAACTTTCGTTGAGAACAAAAAAAAAAAACCAATGCTTCTTTGATTTGTAATAATGGAATTTAAAAAAAGGATAAAAAAATTATTTTTGTTATATTTAAATTAACAATATTTAAAGTTGATCCATGCCATTCGCTTGATAATTCTGATTAATAAACTATCATCCCAAGCATTTATGCAATGTGGGGTGTACAAACTAAAATGATTAATCCTCTAAATAATTTTTGAATTCAGCCTAAGAAAGATATACTGCCTACTTATATAAGGGGTAATTTTTCAAATTTGATTTATTATTTATAAAATAAATATGTGAAATAAATTTTATTTTAATTTTCTCTAAAAATGCTATTTCAAAGATAATACAAAAATAACCATAAATTCTTAAGATATTAATTTCTATTCCCCATT
>QFDD01006125.1:0-11272 GCA_006871305.1 Vachellia collinsii | reverse complement strand
GTTGGCATATCTGACTTGATATATTGCAGCATTTACACAAATCAAGTCAACAAAATTCTCCCTGTGAAATTTGTAACATCCTGAGATATTGTTCCTGTTTAGCCGCTCGTAGGCACAGGGTTTTGTAATTTTCGGATCCCATAGTCACTCAAAAGGCACCTCGGATGTCAAAGACCACGCCCACATATGGCTTTCACTTTGGATGAGTCTAGTCGATGTGAAATTTGAGTGCACCCTGCCTACTGCATCTCCCTTCCCCCTTCACCCACTCTGGAGTCCCTCAGGGTGTTAAGTCCTTAGCAGCGCTTGGTGTAACACTCTCCCCACCAACGGAAAGATCCGTCCTCAGCTTTGATACCATATTTTAACATCCTGAGGCATTGTCCATATTTAGCCACCCGTAGGCACAGGGTTTTGTCCTTTTGGGATCCCATAATCACTCAAAAGGCGCCTCAGAAGTCAAAGGCCACTCCCACATATGGCTTTCACTTTGGACGAGTCTAGCCGATAGGGGACTTGAGTGCATCATGCCTACTGCATCTCCCTTCCCCATTCACCCACTCTGGAGTCCTTCAAGGTGTTAGGTCCCTAGCAGCGCTTGGTATAACACTCTCCCCATAACGAAAAGAATCGTCCTCAGCTCTGATACCATATTGTAACATCCTGAGGTACTGTCCCTATTTAGCTGCCCTTAGGCATATGATTTTATCCTTTTGGGATCCCATAGTCACTCAAAAGGCGCCTCGGATGTTAAAGGCCACACATCGACTACATATATGGCCTTTACTTTGGATGAGTTTAACAGATGTAGGATTTGAGTGTACCCTGCCTACTGCGTCTCCCTTCCCCTTCACCCACTCCGAGGTTCCTCAGGGTGTTAGGTCCCTGGCAGCGCTTGGTGTTACACTCTCCCCACCAACGGAAAGAGCCATCTTCAGCTCTGATACCATATTGTAACATCCTGAGGTACTGCCCTTGTTTAGCCGCCCTTAGGTACAGGATTTTGTCATTTTGGGATCCCATAGTCACTCAAAAGGCACCTTGGATGTCAAAGGTCACGCCTTGACTACATGTATGGCCTTCACTTTGGACGAGTCTAACCGATGTGGGACTTGAGCGCACCCTGCCTACTGCGTCTCCCTTCCCCTTTCACCCACTCCGATGTCCCTCAGGGGTGTTAGGTCTCTAGCAGCGCTTGGTGTTACACTCTCCCCACCAATGGAAAGAGCCGTCCTCGGCTTTGATACCATATTATAACATCCTAAGGTATTGTCCCTGTTTAGCCGCCCGTAGCACAGGGTTTTGTCCTTTTGGGATCCCATAGTTACTCAAATGGCGCTTCGGATGTCAAAGGCTATGCCCACATATGGCCTTCACTTTGGACGAGTCTAGCCGATGTGGGACTTGAGTGCAGCATACCTATTACGTCTCCCTTTCCCCTTCACCCACTATGGAGTCCCTCAGGGTGTTAGGTCCCTAGCAGCGCTTGATGTAACACTCTCCCCAGTAACGGAAAGAGCCGTCCTTGGCTCTGATACCATATAGTGTAACACCAAGCGCTATTAGGGACCTAACACCTTGAGGGACCCCGGAGTGGGTGATGGGGGAAGGGAGACGCAGTAGGCAAGGTGTGTCAAGTCTCACATCGGTTAAACTTGTCCACAGTGAAGGCCATATATGTAGTCGATATGTGGCCTTTGACATTCGAGGCGCCTTTTGAGTGACTATAGGATCCCAAAAGGACAAAATCATGTGCCTAAGGGCGACTAAACAGGGACAGTACCTCAGAATGTTACAATATACGGGCAGCTAAATAGGGACAATACCTCAGGATGTTACAATATGGTATCAGAGCCGAGGACAGCTCTTTCCGTTGGTGGGGAGAGTGTCACACCAAGCGTTGCTAGGGACCTAACACCCTGAAGAACCCCAGAGTGGGTGAAGGGGGAAGGGAGACGCAGTAGGCAAGGTGCTCTTAAGATCTACATCGAATAGACTCGTCCAAAGTGAAGGCTATATATGTAGTCAAGGTGTGGCCTTTGACATCCGAGACACCTTTTGAATGATTGTGGGATCCCAAAAGGATAAAACCTTGTGCCTACGAGCGGCTAAACAGGGACAATACCTTAGGATGTTACAATATGGTATCAGAGCTGAGGACGGCTCTTTCCGTTGGTGGGGAGAGTGTCACACCAAGCGCTGCTAAGGACCTAACACCCTGAGGGACCCCAGAGTGGGTGAAGGGGGAAGGGAGACGCAGTAGTCAGGGTGCTCTCAAATCCCACATTGGATAAACTCGTCCAAAGTGAAGGCCATATATGTAGTCAATGTGTGGCCTTTGACATCTGAAGCGCCTTTTGAGTGACTATGGGATCTCAAAAGGACAAAACACTGTGCCTACAGGTGGCTAAACAGGGATATTACCTCAGGATGTTACAAAAAACATAAGGGGTAAACGTGTTTTATACCTCCCTGTTTTAATGTGCATTCCCCACCCTTTTCCTCAACTTCTAGCTGCCACCCTATGCTCCTTTAACATTTAAAAAAACCCTAAGCTCATTTTACAAAATGCATAGCATGACTCTGGGTCCCTCTCTACAATAAATTTGTCCTATAATTATCCCCTTTCAGTCCTTGTAATTCCAGAAAATACAGTTAAGTCCCAGAACAGCAAGCTTACTAAATAAAGTAATTATTTCCTAGAATTTCCTCATACTCAATGCAACAGTAAATTCATAAAAATTGCAATATTTTAAGCTATAAATCCCTACTAAATCATGCTAAAATATACAAATTAATATGGTGAAATATACACTTGTCCGTCAATACATAATCTTTAAAAAATTTTGCATCGTATATATGATTTTGATGATCAAACAAGTAATGCCTATAATAAATTTTTCTACATATCATAAATTCTTGGTATGACATCCATTTTTGGGAGATCAATTAAGATTTGTACAGAAGTATATGAGTATAGCTTTTTAATATCAACTCACGTGTATTCTAATAATCCCTCTCCCAAGTGTAACTTATATAAATATATTTCCATTATTGATGTATGTAAAAGATAAACCAGTATATAGTAATAGGTCAATAACCTATCTTTCACTTTAAAGTTCAAGTATTTCACACATAAAATCATGAATTTCAATCCAGTTATGCTATATGCATTGTCATACCCTCTGATATACACTACTACAAAAAGGTGATATTACATCCCTTTAAAGTTCGGTTTTTAACAAATGGACATACTAGCCATAAACTACGAGGGACAAAAGCTCAGGGTCCATCTGGTCGAGTTCTCACAAGCACATGGATTGCTCCGGATAATGGACGTTATAAATTGAATGTTGATGGTGCGTATACACAGTCGACCGGTGCTACTGGGTCGGGAGGCATAATTCGGACAGGGGATGGACATAGCATAGCAGGATTCATGCACCGCTTAACACAGGGAGACTATCTCACAGCTGAATTATGGGCTTGCTTGCTTGGTCTCAAGCTGGCATGGGAGCTAGGGTGCAAGAATATCATCCTCGAAACAGATTCGGAGGAGGTAGTGACTTTGCTTTGCATGGGTAGTAATGATGATCATATTGAACATAGTGTTATTAGGGAGATTCAATCCCTGATTCGTAGAGAGTGGGTGGTGGAGTTACAGAAGATATCGCGCAGTGCGAATGAGGCAGCTGATTTCCTAGCTAAAAGAGCACTCACTTGTGCCACAGGATACCATTCTTTCACTGGTGTTTTTTCTGAGCTACATACTTACTTAGCTAAGGATAGTGCTCTATCCAACCAGCCACACTGGGGCTAGGTTGTTTTGCTCCTTTGTATCAAAAAAAAAAACAGAGAGAGAGAGGTCACCCATGCCCTTTTAGATGAAAGGAGACATCCTCTCACATCCAATATCATGACTAGACGTGAGAGGAGGTCTCCTCTCACGTGTCCTAATGTAGCACGTGAGAGGACTAGACATGAGAGGGACCCTCTTCGGATAGATCTGCCTTTTTTTTACCAAAAAAACCCAAAGTTGTGCCACTACTTCTCCATTTACCCTCCTTCTCCTCCAAAAGCTTACCCTGGCTTTCTTCTCTACCGCTTGAGTCTCCCTCTCGACCTTCCTCAAGATGTGCTCCCAGTCAGAATCACCTACCCATATCAGCGCTCGTCTTTACCCAGATCTGTGCTCGTCTTCTCCGCCACCTAGATCAGCATCAATGTGAGGTAAATCATCTTACTTCCTTGCTTCTAATTTCTGATCATCACTTAGGATTTCCGCCTCACATGGTCTTTGTTCAGTCTGTCAATGATTAAGATGATTGAAGGTCAAGTGCAATGGAATGGGGTGTTGGGTGTTTTGAAGGTGAAGGTAGTAGGTCCAGAGGTGTTGGGTGTTGTCTGTCTCTGTCGCCCACTCTCAATCACAGCAAAGCTTGACTCTCTCTGGAACAGAGACGACAACGAGATGGAGGGAAGAAGATGAAGACAATGACGATGGTGGAAGGGAAAGGAGTTGTGGGCGTTAAGTTCTCTCCCTTTCCTCCGTTGGGCAGCCGCTCCTCTCTTTTTCCATTGCCTCTGTGTGTGTGGTTGTGTGTGTGTTCCTGTTCCTCCGTTGGAGGTCACTTGCCTATCGCCCGAACTGCTGCCTCTTCTTAGAGGAAGAAGAATCTGATGCAGCCGTGCATCTGAATCAGAAGAATAACATTTTACAAAGATGCCAAGGCTAATGCTTGAATCCCATGTCCACTCATCCCCATCTTCTCCCACTCTCCCTCTCTTTGTGAATGAACTCAACACCAAAGTTAGCTCTCTCCTCGCAATTTCTGAATCCCCATTACCCACGCGGGCCAAACCTAGATTTCAAAGTGAGATTTCTTTTCTTTTTAAAATTTTTCCTGTGAGAGAAACTGGATGAAGTTTGATTAGCTTCTGAGTTTCTTGCCTTTTTTATTTGTTTTTTTGGATTTATCTGTGTTTTGGTTGTTTCTTGTTCCGTTTTCTTATATTTAGATCTGTAGGAGGGAGTATTATTGTTCCTTCATTATTGTGAATTAGTGTAGGGCCCAGATCACGTTAATTATATTTAGGATTTATCTGTTGCTTTGATTGCTTCTTCATTTTTGTTCCTTCATTGAATTATGTGTATGTGGGGGACCATTGATTGAATGCGATGGAGAAGAATAACGAGATAGTTTTTCATTTGTTGTTATACTTGAATTCATTATATTTTGATCATCATCTTTTTCTTATGCCTTTTTTCTACTCAGTGTTGATATATGTTGGAATAATTCATCCCACATCATTTGGGTGTTGGATGAAGGAGTGCCAGGTTAAGTATAAATTTAGCTGCCTCCTTCCTTGTTATCCCATCCCCAAAAGCAATTCCATTATCTATAGACCCGGTATTACGAGTTGAGCCGCGGGCCCGTGACGGGTTGGGTTAGTAAAATGGAGGACCATTTGTGTGTGGGTTTTTTTGGCCTGCACCCACGGGTTAGCCCGCCAACCTTTTTTTTTATTTTAAAAAAATTAAAATTACGTTATAAAAATATATGGATAATATCTAATTACAATGTAAACTTAATTAATATTGAATGTTTATTGATCATTTGCTTAGTTTATATTTAGTTTAGATTCAGTCTTATAAAGTATATTATATATCTTTAAGTTGTATTATATAAAATTTGAATTAGATATTTTATGTTTAAGTTGTGATGTATTTTTATTAATGAAATTTATGAAAAAAAATATTTCATTTGAGGTATTGAAACAAATAAAAAAATATTTTAAGTGTAAGTTGAAAAAATATTATGGGTAAAAAAAATATAAAAATTAAAAAAAAAAGGTGCTAGCTCGCCAACCCACCATGGCGGGCTGGGTTGGGAAAATCCCAACCTATATACATGCAGGTATTTGAGGCCGCCCCGCGGGGGCCAACCCGCACCCTACGGGTTGGCCCGCATTACCAACTCTACTCTATAAGGCAATTATTATACCCAGACTCTCTTGTATTGTGTATTATAACTTATGTAATTTATTTGAGTAGTAATAATTTTCAAATATTTGGATATTCTTTATATTGTTGTCTTGCCTATTATTTATTAGCTAATATTAGATATAGTAGTTGTAAATTATTATATTATTGAATTACATCAAGAAAATTTATTTGCTAGTGTTGTGATTTTTTAGTATAATTGGTTATACTCTATAAATTAAGCTTATGCAACAATTGGTATAGTCCAGGTTCTATCTGAGTGTGCTCTGTGGTTGCAGCATAAGTTGATCTTCCACATCAGAAAATAATTACTTTGGGCTTTTGTATTAGCAACTATTAAATATTTGGAGCAAAAATGACGAGCATAATTGAAGAGCCATCATCAAGTGTCAACAATTCATTGTTAGGATCCTCATTAGTAACAAAAATTATGTCTAATGTGAGGTATTAAGTTGAAATCTATGACGGATCGGGACACTTTGAGATGTAGCAAGGCGAGGTTCTTGATGTCCTTTTCCAACAAGGACTAGACCTTGCTCTAGAAGAAAGGAAACTAGACAAAATAGAAAAGGAAAATTGGAGGATCATCAATCATGCTAATTGTGGTATCATTCCTTCGTACCTTTCTAGAGAACAGAAGTATTCATACATAAAGGAAACTTCTGCTTGTAAGGTGAGAAAGGCATTGGAGGAGAAATTATTGAAGAAAGGCAGTCAGAATAAGCTCCAATTGAAGAAAAGATCGTTTTGCTTCATTTATGTTCCCAGTACCACAACAAATAAACACATAACTAATTCTAACAAAGTAGTGATTGATTTGCAAAATATGGACATGACCTTTAAAGATGAAGATCTAGCCTTGATACAATTAGGATCACTTCCTGATGAATATGAGCACCTAGAGACTATTCTACTTGTTGGTAAGGAGGAAGTATCTCTTAGAGAAGTTTGTTCTACTTTGTATAGCTATGAACAAAGAAAGAGAGATAAACAAAGAGATGGAGAAGCAGAAGCTCTAATAGTGAAAGGACGTACTGAAAATCAATCAATATCGAAGAAAGGGAGATCCAAATGGCATTGGTTCTATTCAATTAAGGAACCATGATGGATTGATCAAAACATTAAAAGAAGTTCATTACATGCCATATTTGATGAAGAATCTCATTTCTCGGAAACTTTGGATTTAAAGGGGTTCAAGATCACTGTACAAAATGGAGTAATGAAGATACTCTCTAGTGCATTGGTGGTAATGAAGGGGACTTGGAAGAACAACAACATGTATCACTATCAAGCTAGTACAATTATTGGGGTAGCTACTGTGACATCCACGTCATGACAAGGAGGTAGAAGCAACCAAGTTATGGCACATGCGCTTAAGACATGCTGGTCAAGAGTTGTTGAAAGGATGATGATGGTGTTGATTTTGGCATGCTTCATAGGTCAGCAAATGACTTAGAATTTCTTCAGCACTTAGAATGTCTCTACAAGTGGTATGAGAAGTGACAACAGAGTCAAAATCAAGACCCAAACCACCAAGAAGATAGATAATAAAATCAAGATCAAAAATAGGATTGATAATAGTAGTTAGGGAGTCAGCAAAGTGGCCTTCTGAAAATATTCAGAGATGGAATCACCTCTTTTCTTGAGGTGAGTCAGTTGTTGGTGGAGTTGAAGATATTTTGTTTGAGACTATTGAGAAAACATAATGTCAAGAGTAAACCACATAGCTCTAGAGGTTTTATGGCTCATGACCTGAGCAATGAGCTTTTCAAACAAAGAGGAGATAAGCAAGGAGAGAATGAGTTGATCATGTTCAAACCATTTAATATAAGATGGATTTGGTGTGCCATCAGAGAGTTTAGAGGGAGGCTGAGGATTGGCACCATCAATGTAGCAAAAGTAACGTTGCTCATAAAGATAGGGTAGCATTTGAGCTCACCAAATGAGATAGTTTTCAGAATGAAGTTTGACGGTGAGGAAGTGAGAGACATTGGTGGGCTAAGATAAGGTGGGTTGAGTAGTGGATGAGATTTTGATAGTGGTGGAGGTGTGGGAGGCGGGGCTTTTAGAGGGATTGGCCATGGTGGTGGTGTTTATGGCTATGATATCATTTTAGAGTTTGGACAGAGTGAGCTAAAAGATAGAAAATTATAAAACATGTTTGTATAAAATTCTATGTATTGATTCAACGATTTCTAGAGTGATTTGTTGTCATATATATAACTGTAGTAATAGTCTAAAATATTCTTCTAGGGCTAGTTGTACAATGAATGTTTTCTATTCTAGTGTGATGGGTTGGCATATATAAGTCTTAGGCTTCAATCACGTTTGGGCTTGATGAATGGTTGAATTTGTATTTGTGCTAACATATATCATTCTTCACATAGCGCACCCCGATACCTTGCATAAGCTCTTAATTTATGATGTAGCATAACATCCCTTATGTTTTGATAAGACCATTAACACATATGATCAATATGACTAATTCTTCCACATTAAAAACAAATCTGAATAACATACTCATATCAGAACTTTAACCATACTCTTCATGATAATTGAAGTCTGACCCTTTATGAATTCAATAATGGCAATGGAATATCAATGAGCACCTGAACCCTGAGGAAAATGGCATTATGATGTTGTAGATATTGCATCAAACTTGTAGAAAATCCCCCAAAGATTACCAATTACCTATGTAGTGAAAAACGTGTGATAACTAGGTAGAAGACCCTAAACTTGAACCCTTATAAGAACCTTTGTTGGTTGTTCCTCATCCAGAAACATGTCCATGTGCCAAGGACACATCTCCATTAAGGTATTCTCAAAAGACTTGGGTCCATGGTTGAGGACATAATCACAATCGTCCTATTTATCAATCCAAATAAAATATGCATTACCATAGTTACTAACAACCACAAATTGACCTTTTAGATTGTTGGCACTGTTGGCGGGAATGGTTCCCTTAAGAGTACAAGAAGAATAGATGAAATAGAAAGTTGTGCATGATGTCTCCTATATTACAAGGTACAAATTAGGTTAACCGGCAAAATTCCTACATGACACAATAGAGACCCTTAAGTATGAATTATACTCCCAACACTGATATTTATGGAGTATGGAGAGATGTCTTGAAGTGATATCTTTTGAAGCAATGTCTCTTTAAGTAAAAGTCACAACCATACCACTTCAATAAAAAGTCACAACCATAATGACTTTGCCGTGAAGAGTTACATCTTTATAGTATTTAAGGATATATAACTTTAGAATTATAACTCTATACACAACCCTTCAAATAAACTCGTTAGTTTATAACCATTGAGAGAATAACTTTTGTCCAAAATGTATTTTGGAAAATGATTTTTGTTTAGAATGCATTTTGGAAAACGAAAATTTGTTTGGATAAATGTTGTAAAAGTGACTTTTGGTGGAAAATAACTTAAAAAAATCTCATTATTTAGAAAAAATAATACACACACAAATATTATTTAGTTTATATTGTGATAAAATTAGGGGGAAATAAAATAAAAGTAGTTATAATGTCTCAAGTTGCGACTTAAAATATCTAAACCGTGATTTGGAATGTCCCAGGTCACGATTTAGAATTTTTATGTTTAGATCATGACCTGAAGTGTACAAGGTTGCGACTTATAATGTTGAGGTCTTGACCTAGAATATATCTTAGGTAGAATGAGTTTTTTTCTCCTTCTCTTCAGAATTCATTTTGCCTTCTGTCTATCCCAAACACTCTTGTCCTTCTTCGAAATGCTTTTTGGCCTGGGAATGCATTCCATGGCCTCCAAAATGGTTCCTAAAGACACCCGTAACCCTTCAAATAAACTCGATATTTTGTAAGGATATAACTTATCACATCTCTTCCTTTGAAAAATCACATTTCTTCATTTCAAAAATATTCCAACATAGATAGCATGCGTATGCCAACAAAAAATCTCACTTTCTCTATTCCCATGGTTTTGACATCAATAAGAAAGACAAATAAACACTGCTACCAGAACTCAAGTCATCATCTTTAGCATCTAATAATTGGTTAGGAGTAACTGTTAGACCATTTAATGCAATGGGGGAAGTGAATTCACATCTTCCGAATCAAACAATTTATTCCAAGAGTAACTCTATTGAGACCATCCACAAGCTCTAGAGTCTTCACACAAATTAGCCATGAAAATACTCACATAGTAAAGACAATAGATGTAGTAAAGCACAAGGAGATGAGGAAGAAAGCAATAAAGAGAAGAGACCAATTGATGGAGACAATAAGGGAGCATGCACTAAACAAAAGTGGGACCTCCAAATTTAGCATGTTTTTAAAATTATTTCATAATAAAATGTAAGTAAAAAAATAAGGTTAAGATGCATCTAGTACTCTATAATATTTTTTAAGGTGCATCTAGCAAACTAGAAATTCAATATAAATATTTGCATGAATATTTTATTAATACAAAACAATAAATTAATAAAGAAAGTGAGAAAACAATTATGGAATCAAATTCTTAACATAAAATGTGGATATGTTTAAATTAAAAGAAAAAAAAAATAATTTTCATTAACAGTAAAATAATAAAATTGCAAAAATATTTAAATAATAAATAAAATTGGCCAACATAAGTTGGTGGATGAACGTTAAGATAACCCGTATTCTGGTGGGTTGACATTGGCGGGTTGGGCCCGTGAATCCAATCCATCTAACCATTTGTTATTTTATCCGATGTTGTACCATCTTTATCTTTGGTTAAAAATCTCTCAACCTCTTCCTTTGATTTTCATCCTATTATTCACTCTAATTTACTACTCAATCAGATCCAATCCTTTCCCTTCATTCAATTCCAATATCACAACAAGCTTTTTAAATCTTATAAAAAAGTAACTGCTACAATGTGGACCAATAGTTGAATATCCCCCTCCTAATTCTAAACAACCAGGTTCATTTCGAGGTACCCATAGCTATAAGATCAAATTTAAAAATGGAAATATTAGGGATTTAATATTTTAGGTATTGTAACATCCTAGAAAATTTCTTTATATAAAATTTTGAATATCATCAGAAAATAATTATTTATGATAAGAGGGAAGTTATTTTTGTATTTATTTGAGTAATATGTATTTACTCAAGTGTAATTTATTGAAATAAAAAAAATCAGATTAGGAAAAGAAAATAAAAATAATAAAGAAAAAAGGTGGAAAATGAAATCATGGGGTTATTTATTGTAATTTGTTCCTATGGGTCATCTTGCGCAATTTTAGCCAAATAAT
>QFDD01006124.1:0-10496 GCA_006871305.1 Vachellia collinsii | reverse complement strand
CCTTCAAAGCCCCAAGTGAGGTTTATAAGTTGAGGTGTTCTCCCACTTGATATTTTTGTCCTTTAACTGCATCCGTAAATTATGATTGAATTCTATATTGTGTTTACATTAAGTAACTAAGATCTTATTTTTGTGGATATTGTATAAGATAAATTCATTTAATTTTTAATAAAAGAGGATCTTGCTTTTTTGTATTAATCATGAAAAAATTCTTAAGGCAGAGGTAGGTCGGTGCACTTCCTTATTGAAGTTGTAGGTTTTGGCTATTAATATGGCATAACATATAGTTCACAAATTAAAAAATCAATAAAATAAAACAGAATGACTAATCTCAATAAAACCGCACCTAACTCCTTAATTAATGTGTCATGTTCAAGTAAAAGAAAAAATTGTATTAAGAAAATAGAAGAGAGTCAGGCATGAAGAAAGAAACTAAATGGACGACTTATTAATTGCATTAAAGGTTCAACGATTCATGTGTGTGTGTGTAAAAATCCTTTTAATTTGGGTTTACATTTTTATTAAATTCATAATAAAACCTACAGGCCTTATTTAAAAATTTTGAACTTTACAATTTTACTTGTTTATCCTTTCTTCTCTTTGTTTTTTTTTTCATAACCCTTTTCTTCTTGCTCTTTTTTTTTTCTGTGAAACCTTTTCTACTTGCTCTATATCTTTTATTTCTTAATTTGTTTTTGAAGTATGTGGTTGTGTAAGATAATTCCTCTTGGGCAAAATAATTTTTAAGATGTTCATATGCTTTGTTCATCACTTATATATCAAAAATAACAAAATAAATAAAAGCTAAATAAAATAGTAAAATATTCAAAATGAAATAGACAAAAATTCTAGACAAAATAGTAATCTAAGAATTCTCATTGAAAACAGAATCTTTCTACTGACCTTTTATAACAAAATCTTGTGCAAAAATTCAAAAAAAAATAATAATTCAGAAGTTAAAGTTAAAAGAGAAATTTTTAGAACCTACCTTTAATATTGTTGAAAGTCAACTAAAAAAATTAAAAGTTAATATCCCAATAATTTAAAGAAGGTTTGATTTTAACGTTAAAATTAAAAGTCCACAAAGAATTTAGAATTAAAAATAAGCATACACTTACATTCAATTTTTATTTTTAATAACAAAAAGGTATTATAGTTTTTTAATAATATTAAAAAAATTTTAATAAAGTTTATAAATCTTATTAAGAATTTGATAAAAATGTAAGCATCAGTTAAATTAATTTTATGCATTGTGCATTGGATTTAATAAAATTTATTTATATATATATCATAAACAAATTAAAGTAAGTAAAAGGCATGACAGATTGACAGGTAATGGTTGATTGATTCTACTGTAGGCACTAGGCAGATTCGATGTCATAGTCGGTAAGCTTATGAAGCTTGAAGTTGGTGATGATTAAGACCACGAAAGAAAACTTGGGCCCAAAACAAAAAAAGAAATTGAGATGAGTTAGACATACATGGGGCCAAATCAAATGAGAGCAACTAGAGGGGAAAACACACAGGCACAGAGTACGAAGAAGAAGAAACCTGAAATCGCCAAAGGAGATCACCACAGGCTCTGAAACGTGAGCGATTAGAGGAAAAGTTACGACGAGCAGCTTCAACTTCATCTCTCTCCTCTTGGCTTCCATCTTCAGCCTGAAACTCCCATGTCTGCCTCCCCACAAAGTTATTTGTACTGAATATGTATGGATCATTCCCTCTCTCTCCTATCTTCAGCCTCCACATCTTCTTCAGCTAGCAACTCCAATAACAACAGCAATAAGCATCCACACGAGTAAGCACGCACACTCAACTATGATAAGATTGAAGCCATAAACGCACCCCACCAACCGTTTGAGGTGATAAGTAATTGGTTTATAGCCAACAAAATCACAAGATCAAATCTCATTCCCTATATAAGATATTATCGTTAGGTATATGTAAGTAATTTTTGTAAGTGCTTTGCAAGTATGCATTGGTCCTAGTACGCTTCTATAACCCAAAGTACCTCAACATTTTCATAAAAAAATGATGAGTGCAATGTTGTTAGAAAAAATCTGTATGCAGCTATTTTTACCCTTAATTAAAAGATCTAGTGGTATTCAAAATATTCTGAAATTATTAATATATCTGAAGGATGATTCATATGAAAATGTTAAAATACGGATGCTCTAGAAAAAAAAGGTGCAAATGGAATGATGTAACCACCGACAAGACTGTAAAGTTTAGCGGTTGAAAGTTGAAACATTCCACGTGATATAATAATTGCAATTATTTCGATTCCAACTGCCACCGACATCAGACAATAACCGGTCAAATTTGCCCCAAATTAAGTGGAAGTATTTTTTAAATATTATTTATTGAGGAATGGGGAAATCTAGTATTAAGCCAAACATTGTAGAATTTGGAACCATGTCTTATAAAAAGAAAAAAAATTAAGGAAAAAAACACCTTTTGTAGTATTATAATCCCTCAGTCCTATATGGAAACATTTTTTTTGGCCACCTGATCCTACTCATAAAATGATATTTTTTTTAAGATGGGGAAACCTAGTATGAAGCAATGATTTTTTTTTTTTTAAAACAACAAGTGAAAGATTTTTTTGCTTTGGAATAAGTTTTCGAGTATCAAATTTTTTTTTTTTTTGCTTTTCATATCAAACTTAATTAATTACATTTACCAAAAGTGAAATGGGGGACTACTGTTTTATATTCAAAGTCTGTCATACATTTTATAACATTTATTTAATCCTTGATATAATAAACTTCACAAGATTTTAGCACCCATGCATGATAGGATCATTCCCTCTCTCTCTCCTATCTTCAGCCGCGCTCTCTCTCTCTCTTTCTCTCTCTCACTACTCTTGAACTTTTTCTTTTTCTTTTTTTGCCAAGGCAGATAAAATTCTGGATTTTCCTCATTAATCTGCTAATTACCTTTTGTGTGTTCCCAAATTCGCCTTGCTCCACTTTGATAAAACCTCTCGCAGATTAAAATTCCACGCCATCTCTATTGCTTCTCCAGGTGAATTTACAGCCCTTGGATTCCAGTACTACTCTTAAACCAACACTAATGCTAATAATACCTTCCTCTATATATATTTATATATATATATGAGAAAGCATTTTCCCACATTGCAAATTAATCGCTTGCCTTATTTCTTCCACTCTAGAATTACTCGTTCATCCCTTGTTTATTATCATTCACATGACTTGTTCTTTTGATAGCTAACAAACACATGCAACTCACGTGACTTCTAACTTATTCAAAGAAATAAGTTTTGTTTTCAAAGTATTTATTACAATCTTTAGCCTTGCGTTTGCAAATAAATAAAAAATAACTTTATCCTGTCTGCATTTTTTATTGGGATAAAAGTCAATTAGTGTAATATGATTTATATTTAAATATTTTTTATAAAAAAATATTAGAATAATATAATTGAAAAGCACGTTTGGATGTAGAAAAAAAATGGAATTATTCAATAAATATATATAATCAAAAAATATTCTTAAAAAGTATATGAAAAATTATTTCCAAAGAAGAAAGTTGGTTTCAGAAGTTTTAAAATCTAACTTCTATTTTTTTTTTTTGCCCAGTTTAAAATCTAACTTCTAACGTCACTGACTTTTTGAAAAATGCAATCAAAACTCATTTGCATTCAGCATTGAACCAAACACGATTTCTGGCAACAACTGATTTTAAGAGTCTAAAACTCGGCTTTGGGTTTCTAAGTAGGTTGCCAAACAAGCACTTAGCTTGCATCAAACATAAATATATTGTATATAATATATTTATCAACCAAATTATTGCCATAGGTAGGTAGGTACCAATGAGTAAGAATTTCACTGTTGACACATGAAGAATAAAATGAGAGGGAAGACTCAGAGGGGTCCCCTCTCACATGGAAAATGGTCGTGAGAGGGGGTCCCCTCTCACATGCCTGCAATTAAGCGCCGCACCACTTCCTCCATTTTCCCTCCTTCTCTCCTTCTCCTTCCCCAAGCTCTTCGCGTCCTGCTCCTTCTCCACTGCTTCTCCGCCACATGCAACAGCTCTGGCTTTTCTTCCTTCGCTTTCTCATCTCCTTCTCCGTTTTGCCTCTAAGGTCGTCGTGTTCTCTCTCCTTCTCTATTCCCTCAAACTCGTCGCTTCCTTCTCCTTCTCCGCTACTTCCTTCGCCGCTGGTCTCGCAGCCCTTCATCCTCCAAGAGCTCGCCGCTGCGTCTTCACCTCCTACCTTCACCTAGATTTAAAGTTCGTTAACACACACAGCTAATGAATCAAGAAATGCAGTTATAGGTTTAGTTTTGATAGTTTATTTCATAGGTTCATTACTTTTGTTGTGTTTTAAATTGTAACAGTTTGCTGAAACAATTTGCAAGTAGGTTGGATTTAGATTAGTTCAATGAAAATAAATTTTAAAAATAATGGATAACTTGTCTAGTACTTGACAGCGATATCTGTCAAATCTATTTTGCTTAAAAATGGACTTGATAGATAAACATGTTAAGTTTTTTTTTCTTCCTGAATTCGGACATTATAGAATTCTAACATTTATTTTCTAATGGACATGATAGTTACTTATTCGTGACATCCCTAACAAAAACATCCCCATGAAATGGACGTGAAAAGGGAGAACTGACATTTAGAACTGCCAACCCCCCCCCCCCAAAAAAAAACCGAATGTGAGAAGTATATAATATTATAATAAATAAAAGGAGAATGACAATTAGAACTGTTTAGGGGTACGAGCAAATTTCAAACTTAACAACTAAGGTTTAAGGTCTTTAACTGATTAGATAAATTATGGGCTAAAATGTTGATCACAAATAAATATATATAACCATTTTTAGAAACATGTAGTTCATTTAAAATAACGAAACCTCTCACTGAAAAATTATCTAAAATCTAATTTTCAATGCCTTTGTAAGCGGCAAAACCCCAATGATATAACTTAAAAATAAGCGAAGCCTTGGATCATTTAACATTAGGCTTCCATTATTTACAAATGAATTCTTATTTGTCAACCGAATTTTCTGTTTTACAAAGTTATTATATATCCCTGATCAGTTATGTACACATTTTGGTCTATAACATTACTTTTAAGATTAGTGAAAAAATATTGGTCCTTAATTTTCATTTTTGAAACTGTCTTTACATCCTCAAAATGATCCCATAAAATATTTTTCTCATAATCAACACACATTTGTTGCTTGTAAGAATTGAAGGCTTATGTTTTTACTCTATCCATTGATATTCTAAACACTACAAAAAAATTGACTTTCAGTCACCGCTGAAAGTATAAAAGTTGCCGTTAAAAGTTTTGTCGCTAAAGATTTCGGCAATGACAAAAATAAGTCGTCACTGAAAAGACTTTCAATGGCGACAAAAAAAGCTTTCAGCGGCGACACAAGAGTCGCTGTTAAAGGGTATCTTCAGTGGCGACTTTTATAGTCGCCACTAAAGGGTACTTTTTTGTCGCTGCTGAAAGTATTTCCAAAGTTATTAAAAAATAATAATTTCTAAATTATTAAAAAATAATAATTTACTCTGGCGACTGTTATATTATCACTGGTCGGTGCCACGTCACCGACAACTGCCATATCACCACCATTCCCTACCCACCACATGTCACCATATACATGCCACCTCACCTACGCCACATGTCGCCACCTCACAATGCCACGTGTCACCACCTGATAAATCTGAAGTTTTGTCTTCTCCAGAAATCGAAACTTCAACCCCTCGGCCATGTGCGTGGCCTTTGCCAGTTGAACTGTAATGACTTTGCATACTTTGAACGCATATTTAAATATATATATATATATATATAATATTTTACTATATAATAAATTATAGACATTTATACACACATATATTTAGGTATATATATTATTTGTATATATATCTATATATACAATATCTAATATTATTATAAACTAAAAATAAATTGGATGATAACTTTTAATTTTATATATAGAATATCATTAATTGAGTAATATATTATTATAATGAACTAATATTTTCATAAAATTATAGAAATATTAATTTAATAGTTTTTATTTCTTAAAAATATTATTTTTAGATAAAAAAAATTATCTTTAATAAAAAATTTTACAATTAAAATTTAAAATAAATAATTTTTAAATAATTTAAAATTAAGAAAAATTCATACCTTTAGCGGCGAGAGAAAATGTCACTGCTGAAGGTATTAAACTTAAAAAAAATTAAATAAATAATTTTTAAATAATTGAAAATTAAAAAAAATATTCTAACCTTTAACGGTGACAGTTGAAAGTATTAAATTTTTTTTAAAAAATTAAATAATTAATTTTTAAATAATTTAAAATTAAAAAAAATCTTAACCCTCAGCGGTGACACAAAATGTCGCCGCTGAAGGTATTAAATTTTAAAAAAATAATTAACTTTTTAAATAATTTAAAATTAAAAAAAAATCTTAAAATGTAGTCGCTGAAGGTATTAAATTTTTTAAAACAATTTTAAAAAATAATAACCTTCAGCGGTGACAAGAAATGCAGCCATTGAAAGTATTAAATTTTTTAAAAAAATTAAATAATTAATTTTTAAATAATTTAAAATTGAAAAAAAATTCTTACCTTCAATGGTGACAAAGAAGTTGCCGCTAAAAGATACCTTTTGTCCCTGTTGAAGGTATCCTTCAACGACAACTTTTTTATCGCCACTAAAAGTCATCGCTTAAAGTTTAATTTTTTTGTAGTGAAAGCTTTGGATATATATTATGTAATTTACAAAGATACTTTGTATATATCATGAAGGTAAATTTTTCTGTCTTCCAACTTACTATTTTTCCCCTATTGATGAAGGTCAAACTCGAAACATCAATTATCAAAATTAATATTCACCAGTCTTCCCCCCCCCCTCAAGTATTATTCACAAGTCATGTATAACTTGTGTGTGTGTGTGGCAACATTCTGAATTTTGTGTACAAGTTTTGACCTCTGAGAGAAATAAATAAGTAAACTAAAGTATATATTTAATCTTTTAAATTCATATCAAATTTTAATTTGATCCCTTAAATTTAAAAAGTGCACTGTTAATCCATTATCGTTAACAACGTTAATGTTAGTTTTACTTAACGGAAAATGCCGATTTAATCACCATTTTACAATTAAATGATGTTAAAGTGTACTTAAATATTGATTATTTAATATACCTATTTTTATATTTTAAAATTTAACCATATTTTAACTAACGAAATTAATATTAAATGATTAAAAGTGCACCTTTTAGATTTAAATAATCTAACTGAAACTTGACATAAATTTAGAGGACTAGCCTGAAGAAATATAGTTATAATATAATCTTAAGGACAATGACAATACGAAATTAAGGTTTAGCGGTTGAAACATTAAGGTCACATGGAACAATTCCAACCGCCACCTACTTCACGGTAATGGACTATAAATTGGAGAAGTGTGTTCAAATCGAAATAAAGCTTTTATTACATATTTATTTTGTAAATTGTAAATTATGTTGAAAAATAATTTATACGCGCAAATCCAAACAAGCATAATATTTCTCCCAAAACTTTACATTGCATATATAGCTAAGTCATATCTCTTATTCCTCTTGTCCTTTTTAAATATGACAGGGGGAAAATATTTCATTTAGTTCTATTTATAAATTATGTCATTAATTTTATTTATGTAAATGTATAATTTACTCTTTATTTTTTATGTGTTAACTTTGTTTTTAGGGGGAATTACTATAAAGTTCCACGCAAGAGAATTAATATTAAAAATGTCTCATTAACAACTCAAGCAGTTTCATTGACAACTCAAGTAACTCGCATTGACAATGTCTTAGGACCTTTTTAATATTGATTCTCTTGTATGAGAATTTATAGTAATTCCCCCTTGTTTTTATGTGTTACATATAATGAATATTAAATAAGGATAAAATTTAAAATTTGTTAAATTTTTAGAACAGAGTTCACAAAGTTTAAAATTTTCTTTTGCCCATGTGAAGGAAGTGATTTATAAATATAATTAAAGGAATATTTATTATATACTCTCTATTTATCAAAGAGTTTACATTTCTTTAAATTTTTTTTAAAATCTGCCTCTAATTAAATTAGGAGTATTTTAAAAAATATATTAAGAAGGGAGAAAACTCATAAGATAAAGATGTTTTTCAGACTAAAATAATATACTGATATTTCTGTTCATAATATAAGTTCTTTATAATTAATTTACTGAAACTGAAAAAAAGTTAATTACATCATTGAAATCTTCCAAAAATTAATTTGGTTTTCTTTTTTCTTTTCTTTTTTTTTTTTGGTAAATTTCTGATTTTCATCTTTATCCCTAACAAATGATACAAAATTATTTTGCTAGCCAACAGCAGTGACAACCCTCCCTACCGCTAACAGTTGACTCATTATACATTATATCTAGTTCTATGTATTAACGATGCAATTTTTGGGATGATATTTATAAGATACAATTAAAGATGTACGACGAGTAATGAGGTGTTAATAATTTCTTTTTCATTTCTACCCTCGATACTTACATGTTATATCACTCCATTAATTATATCTTTCATACTATCACTACAAAAAAATGTATAATTTGTAGCGGATAATTTGTAACGGTTAATGAAACCGTTACAAAATTCATAGTTTGTACCGGTTATTTGCCAAACCGCTACAAATTTGCAGCGCCCATGGAACGATAAAGCGGTAAATGAACTAGTAACGGTTATAAACCACTACAAATTTGTCAGGGAGAAGGCGTCAAAATTGTAACGTCATTTTGCAATGGTTTATCAAATAAAAACCGCTACAAAAGTTGAAAGGTCATCATATTTGTAGCGGTTAAAGAAACCGCTACAAAGCTCAAAGATTTTCAATTTTGCCACGGTATTTTGCAGTTGTTTTTGATTGCCAAAACGCTGCAAAATCCAAAGGTCACTAACTCCCGCACATTTAGCAGCGGTTATATGCAACCGCTACTAAAATCTGTGTTTTCGAGACGGTAAAAAGCATTTGTAGCGGTTTGTGTAGCGGTTCTATACAATAATCGCTGCAAATTAAAATGTGGAAATGAGTTTTTTTAAAAAAATGATTTAGATATAGTAGCAGTTCTATAACCGCTACAAATTCAACAAAACCGTTGTAAATGCAAACCGTTACAAATACCGTCACATAAACCGCTATAAATTTGAATTTTAAATTTTAAAATGCGGGAAAGAATTTGATTTAAAATTAGTATCGGTTCTATAACCGCTACAAATTCAACAAAACCGCTGGAAATTTAAATTTTAAATTTTAAAATGCGAGAAAGAATTTGATTTAAAATTAGCAACGGTTCTATAACCACTACAAATTCAACAAAAACCGCTGCAAATGCAAACCGTTACAAATACCGTCGCATAAACCACTACTAAATCAAATAGACATCTTATAAATATTCTTCCTCTTCCATTACGCTTTTTGCTCCACTCTTCCTCATCCTTCTTCTCTCTTTTTCATTTTAATCTTCCTTCTTCTTCATATCAACATACATATTATTACTTTTCACTTTTAATAATTATTTTAAATGTTTCTTATTTATTTTTATCATCTTTTTATCATACTAATGTTGTTTTATTTTTATTGGATATTTAATACCTACCACTCTCTATCTATCACTTCATTATCAACATTTCTCTTCTAATCCAAAATATGACCTTAATAATTCAAAATTTAACATATATTTAATATTAACATTTCTATTTTAATATTAAAAAATTAATAACCAATTCATTCATTGCTCAATTAAATTTAATCAAATAAAATTATGAAATTTTAAAATTTTCAACATGAAATTATTTTAAAAAATTATTTGTATAAAAAATACGACTTTTAGCGGGAGATTTATTTTCAAAAAATTTGAATAACATTTGTAGCGGTTCACCCACCGCTACTAAAAGAGGCGCCAAGATTTTCAATTTCATTTACAATTATTTTCAAATTTTATCACCAAAATTTAGTAGCGATTACTAAACAGCTACAAATTTAATTAAATTTTTTTCTAATATGAAAATTCAATTTTTCCCGTTAATAATTAGTAGTGGTTTTGCTATATGCGTAGCGGTTATGTATAGCTGCTATAAAATCGTTTGCCACGCCGGATTTTGTAACGGTTTGGAGAACTGCTACTAATGTTGTTAGTAGGGATCCTCAATGGTCTTTTTCAGGAACAGCACCTCATGACCTAATAAGCATCTATCTTAGTTTTTTCTTTTTCAGTTTTTTGTCTTTATTCCAATGCATAAAGAAACTGGTATTTTTGAAAAAATAAAATAAAATTCATTTTTTTCATATATTTATTGACTCTAACCTCTTTTCTTATTTACATAATGCGGTTATTTATATCTTATATTAATTGCTGCAGGGAGTATATATTATTGCAATAGTCTCCAATTTCATTTCACTTATTTTTAGTATTTTTTTTATTCAAATTAAG
>QFDD01006123.1:0-13569 GCA_006871305.1 Vachellia collinsii | reverse complement strand
ATTCTTGGAGAGAAGAAATTTCATGGCAGATTGAGCCCACTGAGAGGCTCAACTACCCGAAAAACCTCGGCTCTGCTCTTATGAGCCCATGGGATTGGAGCTCCTCACCTTCTGGTCTCAGCCAGACGCTTCGTCGAACACCTAATAACGGCCATGACCTCCCTCGAACGTACAAGAATGGGAAAATGGAGCTTTGGAGCTACGCTGCAAGTGAATGTGAAATCGGGAACAGTGGAAGAAGGAAGAGAGAAGAAGATGAGGTGAGCATGATGAGATATAACAGCGAGGTGGATCTTGAAGTTTTGTACGGAAGGAATGATGATGATGATGATGGAAGTTATTATAATGGAGGTGGAGGGTGTTACAGTGAGAGTGATCATGATGAGAAGGAGAAGGAGAAGGTTTCAGGAAGAAGGAGAAGAAGAGTGGGGTTGATGGGGTTGTTCAGGTACTTGTCGAAGTGGGATATGGCGTTAGTGATGGTGGGGTGTATTGGGGCGATCATAAATGGCGGATCACTGCCTTGCTATTCATATCTGTTTGGTGAGTTGGTGACGAAGATTGCTTCTGAAGCATTCGCTGGTCACAAAACCCAGATGCTCAAGGACGTCCGACAGGTGAGGCAAATTTTACTCAAAAAGTCAAAACTTGTAGAACAGTTTTCAAACATCCACTTCTTTAATCCACGCCGTTCATCAAATCTATGAGTGGAAAATATCATTCACTTTAAGCCCGAGTCTTATTTTTCTCCCTCCAAATTAAGGCCCGTGAATTCTTGGCTACGATTTTGAAGCTACGTCTATTCTTTTATTAAAATCAATTTTATTTGAAGCATTATAATTAGTGAAGATTTGAATATTAATTGATTATATTGAAAAAAAATTAATTCATTTTGTTAGACCTAATGTTCATCGGTAATTCTTAACTTTTACTTGTGAATTTATGTTTTTAATTTATATATTGATATCAGTCCTCAATCAATTTAATCTTCCAAATCTTTTATTTTCTCCTCAACGTATTCCTATCGATTTGGTATATTAAATGATTTTATTACGCCATGATTCCAATATACATGATTAATAAGGATATTATAGATAACTTAATATTTATTTGTTATAAATAACTAATTTTTTTTTAATGTTTTCAAGTTAATTATTGGATCTGCTGTTACATTTTTCAGGTAAACAAGAATTCGAAAGGCCGACCAAACATGAAATTATGCTGTTGCTTGAGATAATTTCGTGTCGCTATTAATGATCACCCATGAAAACACGAAACAAAAAGGCTTTTACTAAAATTAATCATTTTCTCGTTTTGTTTTATTTTTCTGTGCATAACTTGAGATACCATCACTGAATATTTTTTCTTCTATTTATTTTCACTATCTTTCTTCTGATACTAATTTCTCAGGTGTGCATTTATATGGTCGGTTTAGCTGCAGTGGTGCTTGTAGGAGCATATCTAGGTAAGAATTTGAAGACAAAATTCATAAGTAACTCTTTTCTTTTTTCCCTCCTCTAAGTGCGCGCATGTACCTTATTATTAGAGATAGTTTTATTCAAAACATTATGGGGTACTAAATACGGACATCTGATGTAGTGAAAATTAAAACCTAGATTCACTGTTTTACGAGGAACTAATTCCTTTGAGTAATTTTTTTATTGGCATCATGCCCAACAGAGCATTAAATTCATAAGTAACTCTTTTATTTTAAAGCATGCTTTATAACCCATTTAAGTTTTTTCTAATTCTGTTTGTGTCCCAAGTTTTAGGCAAAATGAAGTAATCTTAAAAAAGATTTGAATATTAATTTTAGTGAAGCATTTTTTTCAAAGGTCTTTGATATTTCAGTGATAAGTAAATTTGCAGAGATCACATGTTGGAGGTTGGTGGGGGAAAGATCTGCTCAGAGAATAAGAAGCAAGTATTTGAAAGCAATTCTGAGGCAAGACATTGCCATTTTTGACACAGAGATGAGCACTGGTGATATCATGCATGGAATTGCAAGTGATGTTGCTCAAATTCAAGAAGTCATGGGAGACAAGGTTCCATCCTTTTGTTAAGTTCATTTTGGCTATGCCTTTTCAAGCATTCCTATCAATTTAATTTGGTCACTACTATCAATTCCAAAGTACTGATGGTATGGTGAATGAATTAGAAGAAGCGGTGGTTTAAAGGTAGATGGTTTAAATGGATGTTAATCCGGGATCAATTATAATTAAAATAATATTTAATTAAAAAGCATTAATCCATAAATTTATAGAACCTTTAATTCATGTATAAACCAAGAATGATCTAATAAGACAAAGTTGCTTAAGCTTAAATATGATAAGCTGATATGTCTTTCAATTCTTAATTGATCTATGGAGATTAAAAATTTCATATTTTGAAACAAATAAAAAAATCATCAAGTTTTTGTTTTCTTGGACTGCAGATGGCTCACTTCATTCATCACCTATTTACATTCATTTGTGGGTACACAGTTGGGTTTCTAAGGTCATGGAAGGTCTCTCTGGTGGTTTTATCAGTCACCCCTCTCACTCTTTTCTCTGGCATAGCCTACAAAGCTGTTTATGGAGGTCTTACAGCAACAGAGGAAGTAAGACCAACCATACCTTTACTAACACACACACACACACACACTCTAATGAGATTCTTTCATAATAACTATGAAGAAAAAATGGAGAAAGGAAAAATTGGGAAAAATATTTGACAAAATGATACTTCATGCAAACTTAAAAGAAGGAAAAGCATATGCATGCCCATTAGGCCCTTAATCTGGTACAATGTGTTGGGTTTTTGTTCATTTTCTGCTTTCATTAATGTTTTTTGAACACAGGCTTCGTATAGGAAAGCAGGAAGCATAGCAGAGCAGGCCATAAGATCAATAAGGACAGTGGTTGCTTTTGTTGCAGAAAGCCAAATAGGTTCAAAATACACAGAAGTTCTGCAAAAATCAGAGACAACTGGGGCAAAGATAGGGTTTTCAAAGGGTGGGGGCATGGGATTAATCTATTTAATAACCTACTCAACCTGGGCATTGGCTTTCTGGTATGGCTCCCTTTTAATTGCCAGAAATGAGATTGATGGTGGAGCAGCAATTTCTTGTTTCTTTGGTGTTAATATTGGAGGAAGGTATTCTCTCTTCTTACTGCCCTCTTTCTAAGCTAGTACATTATTATACTTGGATTTGGAAATTGTTAGAAAATAAAGGAGGAGGAGAGAGAAAGTGTACCTCGTTTGGATTCGGTTTGAATCACCAAAGCAATCACGCAGGGTTTTAGATTACTAGCGCTTAGACTAGAGTGGTACAACAAATGCACCACATAAGAGAGAAAGAGAGATATAGCTAGAAAACGCAATGACTAGGGTCAATAATAACTGAGAGGGGCACCCCTTATTTATAATGTTAGGTGGACGATATTTTAGGAAGGTGAAATCTCCTATTTATCAGGAAGTATTCCTTTCTTTTTTCTTAATTTATATATTTAGTTAAGGGGAGGCCTAGCCCATCAAGTGCAGATTTGAAGTCCAACGAAAACAAGCCTTTGTTTTCCCTTTAAGAGCTTATTGGTATTCCAGCAAGGGAAATTGTGGTCTTTATCAGATCAGTACATTTTTAATTGATTATGTATAGTTATCCCAGAGTTTCATAACAAAATGATTATTCTTCTATGTCTAATTATGCTCTAAATGGTACAAGAATGACACTAGTTACTGAAATTGGCAGAGGTTTGGCACTGGCACTTTCATATTTTGCACAATTTGCTCAAGGCACTATTGCAGCAAGCCGTGTATTTGAAATGATAGAGAGAACTCCTGAGATTGATCCATATAGCCCTGAAGGAAAGAAGCTTGACTATGTTAATGGAACAATTGAGTTCAAGAATGTCAGCTTTGCATACCCATCTCGTCCTGATGCTCTCATTCTTCAGTCCCTTAACTTAGTCGTTTCTTCTACAAGAACCCTAGCCTTGGTTGGCCCTAGTGGAGGAGGCAAGTCCACTGTTTTCGCTCTCATAGAGAGGTTTTATGACCCCATTGAAGGTAAGAATACATCAAATGACATGTTTATATGTGTGTGCGTATCAATGGATCATTTTGAATTAAAATATAGTGATTCATGCAAGCGGATGTTAAAGTGTCACTTTTTGTGGCCATGTGAGTATTTGATGGATGAAAGTAATTTGAAACAAAATAACAAAGTCATCAAATGGGAAATAAGAAAGTGACTTCAAAGAAATTTCTCTTTCTCCTTCTAACAGCCTTCAAATGTTTTTCTTTTTCAGGAATAATAACCTTGGATGATCATGATTTGAGAAATTGTCAAGTCAAATGGCTAAGAGATCAAATTGGAATGGTGGGTCAGGAGCCAATTCTTTTTGCCACAACCATACTTGAAAATGTGATGATGGGGAGAGAAAATGCCACTAAGGAAGAGGCAATTAATGCTTGCATTGCTACTAATGCCCACAGCTTTATCTCCAACCTACCACTGGGCTATGACACTGAGGTACAAATAACTAACCAAAAAGATAGGTCTTGTCTAGGTGTTTGATTTTCAACTAGACTAATGCACACAAAATTAGCCTGAAAATATAAGATGACAATTATGTCAGGTTGGAGATAGGGGAACCCAACTCTCAGGAGGTCAAAAGCAGCGAGTTGCATTGGCTCGAGCCATGATGAAAAATCCTAAACTCCTCCTCTTAGATGAGCCTACCAGCGCTCTTGATGCTGAGTCAGAGTCTATAGTCCAAAAGGCCATTGACAAGATTTCTGCTGGCCGAACCACCATTGTCATTGCTCATAGGATAGCAACAGTAAGGAATTCTCACACCATTGCAGTTCTTGAATCTGGTTCTGTGACTGAGATTGGTGACCATAACCAACTTATGAGAAAAGCTGGCACATATTATAATTTCATCAAGCTTGCTTCTGAAGAATCTGATCCCATCTCAAAACCTGGGCCTGAAGAGCATCATGTCACAGAAAAGGCTAATGACTTTTCTGTCTATGAGAAATCATTTCTTGATATCTCTAAGTATTCAATGTCCATGCACGAAGAAGAACTAGAAGACATGGATCATACACAAAAGAAAAGGCCAAGAAAGTTCAGACTCTCCGAGATATGGAAACTGCAAAAGCCAGAGCTTGTGATGCTATTGTTTGGATTCCTTTTGGGTATGCTAGCAGGTGCTTGCTTGTCCCTTTTTCCCTTGATTTTAGGCATGGCCCTTGAAGCATATTTTCATGACGAAACTTCAGAGATGAGAAGAGATGTTGGTCACCTTTGTCTAGCACTTTTTGGTCTTGGTTTTGGATGCATCATCTCCATGACAGGACAACAAGGCCTGTGTGGCTGGGCTGGAACAAAACTCACATTAAGGGTTAGAAACTTTCTGTTTCAAGCCATACTAAAACAAGAGCCAGGATGGTTTGATTTTGAAGAAAACTCCACCGGTGTGTTAGTTTCACGGCTGTCCGTTGACTGTGTTAGCTTTCGTTCAGTTCTTGGTGATAGATTTTCAGTCCTTTTAATGGGGTTGAGTTCAGCTGCTGTAGGGTTTTGTGTATCCTTTTCCCTTGAATGGAGGTTAGCCCTTTTAGCTGCTGCTTTAGCCCCATTTACTCTTGGTGCTAGCTACTTAAGTTTGATCATAACCATAGGGCCAAGAGTTGAAAACAGTGCTTATGCCAGAGCTAGTAATATTGCTTCTGGTGCAGTTTCAAACATAAGGACAGTCACAACTTTATCTGCCCAAGAACAGATAGTAAAGTCATTTGATCAAGCCTTGTTAGAGCCTAGGAGAAAATCTATAAAGAAGTCACAAATTCTAGGCCTAACACTTGGGATTTTTCAAGGAGCTATGTATGGAGCATACACATTAATTCTTTGGTTTGGGGCCTACCTTGTGGAACAGAACAGAACTGAATTTGGAGATGTTTATAAGATCTTTCTCATTCTTGTTCTGAGCTCATTTTCTGTGGGACAACTAGCAGGTTTAGCACCAGATACTTCCATGGCAGCTGCAGCAATTCCTGCGGTTCTAGATATCATAGCTCGTAGGCCATTGATAGGCAATGATAAAACAAAGGGCAGGAAGATAGAAAGGTCAAGGTCAAAGCCACCGGAGATAGAGTTCAAGAAGGTGACATTTTGTTACCCATCTAGACCTCAGGTGTTTGTGCTGAAGGATTTCAGTTTGAAGGTGAAAGCAGGAAGCTCAGTGGCTTTAGTGGGGCCAAGTGGGTCAGGAAAATCAACAGTGATATGGATGATACAGAGGTTCTATGATCCAAATGAAGGGAAAGTTATGGTTGATGGGTTGGATTTGAGAGGGATTGATGTGAAATGGTTGAGGAGGCAAATGGCTTTGGTGAGTCAAGAGCCTGCACTTTTTGCTGGGAGCATTACGGAGAATATTGCCTTTGGGGATGTAGATGCCACATTCACAGAAATTGAAGAGGCTGCAAGGGAAGCTCACATTCACAAGTTCATAAGTGGCCTTCCTCAAGGCTATGAAACCCAGGTATGCTCCTTTTTTATGGATTTATCATATGGTTCAGTTATGACTTAAGTATAACCAAGAATTTCTTTTTCTCTTTTTAGATAGGATAAATTGAAGAAATAATTTAACTTTTCAACCCTTTGGTCTCCTAAACTTTTTCTTGACAAATTCTAGGTGGGTGAGAGTGGGGTCCAGTTATCAGGAGGGCAAAAGCAAATGATTGCAATAGCTAGAGCCATATTGAAGAGACCAAGAGTGTTATTGCTTGATGAAGCAAGCAGTGCCTTGGACTTAGAGTCTGAAAGACTTATTCAAATTGCTCTAAGAAATGTCTCACAAGAAGCAACCACTAGAGTAGTAGTGGCTCATCGTCTATCTACAATCAGAGAAGCTCACATGATCGCAGTTATGGAAGATGGGACTTTGGTGGAGTCTGGAAGCCATGAAACTCTCATGGCTTCCCATGCTGATGGTTTGTATGCCAGCTTTATTCATGCTCAGACTCAGGCCAAAGCCTTCTCTGCTTCGTAGTTTTGCAATATTGTTGTGTCTGACGATTTGGATATATATTCTCAGGTTTTGTGAAGAAATTTACCGTCTCCTCTCTTTTAACTATACCTTGTAATAGACTTGGGATGAAAAAGCAATTAGATAAGGGATATAGATAAAGCCCACTTTTGGTAAAAGTTGTTATATTCTGTTTTGAAGAACGGTGACAAGAAAGAATTTTTCTTTCGGCCAACAGACAAGAAGGATTCCATTTGGTTAATATGAGAAGTATTCATTTCACAAAATGTATAGAATAAGATTCACCGTTTCACCCAAATAAAACTTGAAAGCATCCCAACTTGTCGTGAATTGTAAATTAATATATATATATATATATAAGGGCATATGAATATTATGTTTCTTCCTAACAAAAGCTTTAGGTGAATTGGATTCATAGCTCACTAGATTTGGGGTAATGTTGGGGTCAATTGACTTTTCTTCTGATCTAAGACTTTTTAAATTAGTTTTTAAAATACCATGCAAACATTTTATTTCAAACTAACATTTTTTAACAAAAGTACATCATCGAAATATAAATAATATTACATAAATGGATTGTTTTGAAAGTCTTGTATTTTTTATTTAAAAATATGGATGTTTTAGATTTCATCAAAAAATAAAGTATTTCTGTAATCAGAAAATGATTTAATTATTATTATTATCATCAATATAAAATATAAATTCATAAAGAATCACACTATTCATAAATAATTAAAATTGCAATATGTACAACAAAGGGTAATTTTTGAAAATTTCAATTTATTGCAACAATTGAGACTATTTGAACAAACAACAATTAACATCATAAAATTTTAATAACAACACTTTTAGCATTATGTATGACATATTATTAAATATCCACTTAATATATTACCAACCCCTATACTCATCCACGTAAAAAGAGAGAGAGACAAAGGTTAGGACCTTTTTATTTTTTAGAGGAAGATCTAAAATAGGTCAAATTGGTTAGGCAAATTACGTGGGTGATAGTGCTCCTTGACGATGTCATTTTGTCTTCCTAAAAAGCTAGTGACAATTCTCGTTGGATAATTCTGCGTGGTAAGACTTTTCAAGTACAAGCTAAATGATTGTGCTTGCTCAAGCTAAAGTCTTGCTCAATCTAGTCCGTTTTATTTACTTGTGATGTTGACACTATAATATCCTTACCCTTTCTTAATGGCTATATTGCCTCTAACTTATAACGAAACCTGACCAAATTGAAACCCCACAATTAATAATAATATAATACACCACATTAGTGATAATCATTATATTACCAGCGAGGTTTGGCTTGGCATAGCTTTTTCTGATAGGATGGTCTCTGGTTTTTCATTTCGTGTCTTCCACAAAGTGCTTCCCATTTCTCACGCCTAAGCCATTATTGTCCCTTGGCTTTGAAGCCAAGAGAATTTGATGGTTACGTGCTTCACATGCAAAAGCTTTAGAATAACAGGTTCTTGGAATAAGCCACTGCTGAAGCAATTAGATTCATTCTATCTGAAATCTTACTCGTTCGTCATTTCTGTTCAGAATCTATTACATCCCAATTCTCAGGTAACATATATTCCCTTTTTTTTTTAATTGTCTAGATTCTGTATAATAACCTGGTTTCCCAGAACCTTCTGTTCATTTTTTTTATTATTTACCAGAAGGTATCTCTGGTTCATTTTGCATGTTTCTGCAAACTGCCTCGGCCAAAATGTTCTTAGATTTATTCCTTTGTGATTCCTATCTAACTCTGAAGGGATATATAAAATAAATATTAGAAACTTTGAAAGAAGGAAGAAGAAAAATGGCATCTCTCACACCTGGAGTGTTACTGAAGCTTCTTCAAAGCATGAACTCCGATGTAAAAATTAGAGGCGAATACAGATCGGTTCTTCTGCAAGTGATAAGCATTGTGCCTGCACTAACTGGTTCAGAGCTATGGCCTTACCAAGGTTTCTTCATAAAAGTTTCAGACTCTTCTCATTCAACCTATGTCTCACTCTCAAAGCAAGACAATGAGCTTATCTTGAACAACAAGTTGCAACTTGGGCAGTACTTCTATGTGGACAAAATGGAGAGTGGGACACCAGTCCCTATTCTTGTAGGGGTTAGGCCTATTCCTGGAAGACACCCTTTTGAAGGAAACCCTAAGGATTTGATGCAGATGTTGGAGCAATCAGAGGGTCCTGTCCAATCTGAAGGTGAAGGAGTTAATAATGGTTCTTCAGCAAAATCAATGGATTTAATGGAAGCTTTCAAGGAGAATCCAAGTCCAAGACAGAAGATTGTTATTAAAGAAGAGAAGGCTGTTGTTGCATCCAGGTACATGCAGGGTGTTTTGACATCAAATTCAAAGGTTAATGAAGTGGATAACAATGGAGGAAGCAGAGGAAATGGTTCAGAGAATGGTGGTGGAGCTACCACTAAGAAGGTCGCATCGACAAAAGCAAAGCAAGAGGTTAAAGATCAGGTATGAATATTTCCTTAAATGTGAAATTTTCAACTTTCAAACCACAGTATTATGTATTTTGGATCTTACTGATTTTGAAGTTGTCATGAGCCCCACATTGGTAGGAGAGTTTACTTGTTGTGAGTCTCACATCAAGAAGCCTCAGAAGTAAAGTATGGTTTATAAATTCAAGAATTTTCTCTCCTATAATGGCCTAGTATTTTAAGATTGAGTTTTTGTTTTGGACTTGTGTTCATGACAGAAGTCCAGGAAATAAGCTGAGTTTGATACTGACAAGGATTGGTTTTAGCATCACAGGTACTCATAGTGACCCCAACTCATAATAGACTATTTGAAGCAACTTCTCCAAAAAAAGAGGTCGCTAAACCTAGCATCCAGGAGATTGATATGACACCTTCTAAGAGCACATATTCTACAAAACGCAGTTCTGCCAAACAGGAAAATTTGAACTATAACCTTTTGTCTCGCAGTAAAGATAAAAGTCACATCAGTACAGAGACACTTTCATGGTCCTCTTTGCCTCCCAACCTTTTGAAGCCTGGACAGGTACTTTATATATTATAGTACTATGTTTAACAGATCTACACGTGACTTCGATATGTTGAACATATCTAAGTATTACAATTTTATTAAGGAACTTGACACCGAACACCCAACAAGCACAAGATATTATCAGACTCAGTTTGAGAAAACTGAGATTGGTGTCATAAAAGCTGTCACCTTGTCGGCATTTTTTTATCCCCTGTACCATTTATACACTGACATGGTTATTTCCTTGATAATCATATAAACTTATATTTCCCCTTGCTTACCTTATTCTCATTCTACAAGGAAATGCTTAGAAGGAAACACTTAGCCTCTCAGGTTGCATTAGAGGCTCAAAAAGAAGCATCTTCAGCAGCAAACCTTGTCAAGTGCCTAAGGTAATAAAATCTTTACTAATTTCTGAAACGTTATGTACTTTTATGGAGTCAGCAAAAAATATCAGAAGAGAAAGAAGTAAATTCACTATTCCTTTTGTCTCTCTTCTTTCAGTATTTTCGCCAATCTATGCTCTTCTGCAGCATCAGAGAATCCTCACCTCGCAATGAACAAGTTCTTTTCTCTGCAACAACTCATGGACCAACCAAACCCTACATCTCCATTAAAAGATAAATCACTTCATCCATGCAAAAACCTCCCCTCTGCAGAACCAGAAAAACCTGGTAAAAAGAAAGGCTTCATGGCTGGGACATCATCAAAGTCTCTGAAACAAGCAACTACCAAACTAAATGGGACAGATAAACTGGAATGGGCCAAAGGGGATGGTCTAAAAGAGGTAAAAGAGATGAGAGAGAACCTCTCAAACGAAACAAGATCATGGTTTTTGAAATTCTTGGAGATGACATTGGATTCTGGGTTTTCCATGGGTTCTCATCAAGAGAAAAAAGGAAAGGACAGTAACGAAGCAAATCATATTGCTCTCACATTGTCTCATCTTAAGCATGCAAATGAGTGGTTGGAGAGACTGAGAAGCAATTTAAGCCCAGAAGAGAGTGAAGGGCTTGTAGAGACTATTGACAGATTGAAGCAGAAAGTTTATTCTTGCTTGCTTGTACATGTTGACTCGGCTGCATCAGCATTGGAGAACCGAGCTTGATTGTAGAAATAGTACTCCCTCCGTCTTATATTTAGAACTAAATGGAGTACTATTTAAGAACTCTAATTTATTCTGTTTCATACTTAAAATATTTAATGTGCTTGGATCACCAAAGATTGTTAATGGAAGTTGCAATGTGAGATACTGATATATATATATATATATGATGTCATTTATGCAGAAGAATAACATGACATTTCTGCTTGCAAGTTGAAGTTCAATTGCCCTTGTAACAAAATAAAGAACAGCCTACAAAACTGAGCTTCTATGCGATGTTATGAATGGTCTTCTTGTATAATGCCAAAGGCAGCACAATATGGGAGAATAATGCTACCTACAGCTTGTTAGAAGAGTTAGATAATTAATTTATAGATATTAAAAAAATTAGGTAAGTTAGTTTTATGTCATAAATGTGTTTTTTTTTAAAAATACTCTTTTTAATTAAGCATATCAAAACCATCTTCAATGAAAATATTTTAATATATGTAATTAATAGGGATTCTTTAAAAAAATAACCCCCTCTAGTATTAAATATAAGACTTCATTTATAGTATAAATCTGAAAGATAAAGTAAATTGGGATATTATATTTAGACTAAATTATACATCTTGTCTAGCTTCGCACTAGATGGAGAAATTTATATTTTTTGAACTCAATTCCCCCAACCCCAAGTGACAAAAAAAAAAGTGAAATTCAATAATAATTCAATGTTTTAATCCATTTCTCTTTCCTTTCATGCCTTTTATTTTATTGATATTTTATAATTTCTGGCTTTAAATTATTCGTATCTAAAGAAAAAAAGACTCAATTTAAGAGAGTTAATATAAAATTTGTTAAATTATCTAATTTTATGCTTATTGCTTGATCGTATGAAGATAAATTATTTTAATCTGTAATGTTCTTTTCAAGGTAAATTGACGTGATAAGAAATTTAATTGACAGTTGCCAGAAATATGACACATTCATGGTAACATGTTCTGCTAATGTTTTATCAATTTTTTAATTTTTTTTTTTAAGCAGCACACATTTAGAAGGGAAAGAAAAGTTTATTTTCATCTAAATACCAAAAGACAAAAAATATGCCTGACATTGAAATTTAAGAAATTCCATAAATTATTCAAAATTTATTTATTTATTATTCAAAATTCGGTGGCAGTTTTGCAATATTGTTACCATCTTCCCGTGCCGGAGATCTTTGCTTGACTAGGATACTCCCTCCCTCCGGCTCCCGCGGTTTCCTTGTTTGTCAATTCATTCGATCGGCACTGGCTGCACCAGTTGAGCGACTCCGACACCGGCGATAGCTGTGGCAGCTACAGCCGCCATCATTTCGTTGTCATTCTACTTATCTGTTCCGGTTAGCCTCTTTCTCTCCTCAGCGCTTCTCTTGTCACCCTTCATCTGATTAACCATTCCTATCAGTTGCCTCCGATATCATGATCATGGAATCTCCTTCTCTGCTTTCGGTTTCCTGTAATCCTTCAATATTTTCAGTGTCGTTGTTCAGGAAAACCTGAGTTTGATGAAATCGGGGATTCTTGATTGTAGTCGAGATTACTTCGTGTGAGAATTTAGCCGTGCATTAAAGACCAAACAGATGATGAGCCCAATCTATCTCCATGTAGTACTTATAGCTAACTTCGATGACTCAGATGGACAAGATCTGAGTAATGTGGGTTCTTAATTGGTTTCACAGCCCTATTGATTCTGATTTTCCATTCTTTCATATCCTATAACATTTAAATCCCAAATTTCAGATCTTTTACATCAAATGATAATGTCGTAATGAGATATTGGTGATGTTAGTTATATCATACGATTCATACCTGCATGATTCCTGGTGCGAATTTTATCTCATTTTGTTAGCAGATTTTTGGCGGTAATTAAGTCCCATTTCGTTGCATTCGTTCCTGAGTCTTGAAAAATTCTTGGTTTGTTTAAAAATATTTTAGATTATAGATTTGCTGGACATACTTAAAGTTTAGAGCGAAAGGGATCTTGGTGAAATAGGTATGCGAAGGCCGATACTAGTTCGAATTGCAGTTTGCTATAATCTTGTTAAGACTTGCTAGTTGGAGTTATTTCATTATAAACGAAGCAAGGAATTTGAGTTCTATTCCAACGTGATCAATTCAACCTTTTTTATCCCGTACATGATCAGGCTGCTTTTATTGTTTCTGGAGTTCTACAAAAAAGAAGAGGCTACTTTGCTCTAAGCATTTGTATATCAAATTGGGTAAAAGTGTTTCCGTATCGCTGTATTTTTGGGAGTTGTTCATGGTCTCTTGTTGCCTCTCAATCTTACTAATTACATGGTTAACTGAAATTGAATTTTCATCACTAAATTATTTGAACGTGGTCCTATTTGATTGCCAATAGTGCCTGATCAAACTGCTAAAAAATTTGGACAT
>QFDD01006122.1:0-10116 GCA_006871305.1 Vachellia collinsii | reverse complement strand
TAGAGATAATGGTGCCATAAACAAAAAAACTCAACATCAAACTAACCAATTGGGCATTACTAATCTTTTGAATTTATGCCCTTCAAGCCTTTAACATCTCCATATTTCTTATTTGAAAATTGGAAAAGTAAACACAAACCAATTCAATCGACAGAAGGAAAGCTAGACAAATTAATATGTCTGGAGTAGAGGAGAGCTGCAAACTGGAGTCTTGGAGCAACAAAGAAGGAAAGCTAGAGATGGAGAAGTTGACGCTAAGGGAGAAGTTGAGACGCGGAAATAGGAGCGGACGAACGAGTGGCGACGGAGCTGGAAGGAGTTGGAGATGTGACTGTCATGGTGTCACCGTGAGGCACGGCAAGAGGCGAGAGGTCGAGGGAGCTAGGTTTACAACTGAGTAAGGCACGGCAAGCGCGATGCCATGATGGACGATGGCGACGTAGAGAAGGAGACTAGAGGTAGTGAGAAGCAGAGAATGGGGAGAGGTTGAGAGCAGAGCCGAGTGGAGGGAGCTGGGAGGAGAGGATAGAATGAAGTGAGAAGTGAGACTGAGTTTGAGAGCAGACAGTAGGGCCAAGAAGACGAAGGAGTGACCGAGTGAGTGATTGAAGTTATGGATGAGGGAGGACTGGACATTGGAGGAGGGATTAGCCTGTAGAGTTAACTTTAAATTTGTTTGCAAAACAGAACAAAAGAAATTAGAAACGGATAGGGCCCAAGGAAAGGAGATTATGGACTCTTGGAGTTTGGAATCAAGGAGCTCAATGTGGAAGTGTTAAATGTTTAAAAAAAAAATTATGATGATCTTAAACGAGTTGACCTTTGACCTTACATGATCAACCCTTTCAAACCATCGGTTTATTAGAGTTGACCCTTTTAAACCTATTTCTTTTTAGAGGTTCAAGATTATAAGCTGACTCTTCAGTTCAACAGGTTTAATCTGATCAAGCTAGTCAAATTCTCGGCTCTACCTAAGACCTAACCAAGGTTTTCTCTAAAACTTACTGGAGTGGCTTCTGACATTTTATTGTTGCGTATTGTACAATACTTGTGTCGTGGAAACTTAAGTTGTGCGTGTTAATCGAAACAAGCACCATTTGGTTGGAAATGTTTTGAGAGTATAAGCAGTAATGTTGTTAACAACAATACGTGCAGCCTTGTACTCATGGAGATCAGAGGCTTGACTGATTTCCAATGGCACTATGGTGCAACACATGCCTCGACAAAGACCCAACATCACATTCTCAAAGTCAAAAGCCCACAACATTTTTTTTTTTATGATTGCTGGGTATTAAATTTTGACACTTATGCGTTTTTTAGATGTCTCAATTGAAACGTTTTTAGTCTATAGCATGAGTTGATAAGCTCATTGGTAGAGGTGGTAACGAACGGCCTTACCAGTCGCGAGGCGTGCTTAAATAACCGCAAGTATATGAGTTGAGATTTTTTCAACCTTTTTTCTCTCCTACCTATAATATTTTTTTAATATGGACTTGAAATATATTTTTTATTTTTTAATATCTAAAATGGAATATTTTTTTCATAAATCTAATTTGTAAAAATACACTACGATTTGAACATAAAATATATAATTCAAATTTTAATAAATACAGTTTAAAGATATGTAATACACTTTATAAGATTGAATTTAAATTAAATATAAACCAATCAAATAACCAACAAACATCCAATATTAATTAGGTTCACATTATGATTAGAAGTTGTCTACATATTTTTGTATAAATCAATTTTAATTTAAAAATAAAAATAAAAAAGTGGGTTGCACGGGTTAACCTGTCGCAAGTGTGGGTCAAAAAGACCTACATCTAAATAGGTCTCATTTTAATCAATCTAACTCATTACGAGCTGAACTCATATTACCAGTTATATTCAAGTGTTGTCACCAGGCGTTTTATTGTATTATGGCTGGGCCAACAAAAAAAAAATGAAAGAATGAAGGGTCTGGATTTTCACACGGCTTATTCTAAACATGAAAAGAGGTGGGGAGTTTATAATCATGTATAAAATTATTTATATCATATTAAACTGACATATACACTTACCATCCTTGTACCGTATTATATGCCAAAGAGGATCTCTTACACACCCTGCAAACAGTACAAAAAAAATACCTTAAATATTACAATCCAAAAATTATTTTTCAAAATACAACAACTGAATTCGATTTTAATCTAAATAAGTTTAAATTTATAAAAAATTCCTTCAAAACAAGTTCAGTAAGAACAAAACGCTAAAGGCTAATATTATTTTTTTCTTGAAAAAATTGATTTGGAATCCATTCCAAATCAATCTATAATATAATAATATAAATTAATATATAATATAATATATTAATATGTAATATATTCTATGCCCCAAAAAATGCTTATTTCCCCACTCCAACTACCCCCAACCATTCACACACACCAAAAAATAACCCCCAAACGGGCACCCAAAAAACATGTTATTATTTTTTTAAATCCTCCACACTTACACCAAAAAATAAAAAATAAACCCCCACAAATTATATGTAATTAATTAATATTTTAATTTGATATAAAATTCATCTTCTCACCACAAATTGCTATGTATTACTATTATAGTTCAGTTGTAATTTCTTTAGAGTCTAAATTAGAGGAAAAGTAAGTTTAGTGCTTAATATTGCACATAAATCGATGAAGGAGAAATTAAGAGTTTATATTTAATTTTAATAATTATCTTCCTATGTTCACATTTAAGTATAAATTCAAACCAAAAAACCATTTCTTCAATAAATAAACTCCAACCAAATAACTATAATAGTAATACATAACAATTTATGGTGGGATAAATCTTATGACACATCAAATGATTGATTAATTACATATATTTTGTGAGTGTTTATTTTATTTTACAGGGCTGGTTTGGGGGATCTAAAAAAATAATGACAGTTTTTTTTTAGGATTTGGAATATATTATATTATATATTAAATATTAATTATATTAATTATTAACATTTTTTTAATATATTAAATAAAGGATTTGGAATTCGTTCACGCTGTGAAGGAGTTCTAAATCAATTTTTTAAAAAATAATATTGGCCTGAACTTGTTTATGCTGTAAATGAGTTCAAGCTTTTATTAATGGGGTCCAATAAATTCGTTATTAGCCTGAAAAAATTTTAATTTGCAAAAAACTCATTCAGGTCAACAAATTCAAACTTGTTTGGACCAAGAACAAGTTCAAATATAGTATTTTGAAAAATAACTTTTGGAGTGTGGTATTTGAGGTATTTTTTTTTTTACTTTTTGCAGTGTGTGGAAAAAATCCAAGCCAAACATGGAAAATGCTAACTCAAATATTTATTTTAAACTTATAAATATTTCATGATTTTCCGTGTCACTTATCTAATGTTTAACAAAGTTATGCGTAATTAATTTAGCATGTGATATATTTTGTAGTTTACGATAAGGATGCCAGATTAGATTTTTTTCTATTTATTCACGTATATACATACACGTCAGAAGAAACAAGACAGGGAGAGTACAGTGTGTGTACTTACTTGATAATATAATCCAAAACTCATAATTATTAATTATCCATGACCACGTACCCGCTCTCCACCCTCTCCTCAAACGCATATCGTATATACTCATTTCTGTGAATGGAGATAAAGAATGTTCCAGTGGCTTGAGAAGTAATTTTAAAAATGGAACCTGATTTGCATCAAAGTCACTTGTTTGATTCAGGTTGGAAAATAATAAAGTACAGGGAAAAATTCTCATCCAATCACACCCCGGGTCAAGTCAAGCCTGATACCAGAACTTCGATTGTGCCCTCACACATACAAGCGTATATAAGAGTGGAGGCAGTTGTTTTCCGTCCACCGCCACCGAGCGGGAAATCACATCATAGCTTGAAAGTTTATTCTCGGGTTCTTCGTGCTTCTCTTCTCTGCTGTGTAAACTAAGAGCATTTCACAGATCACATGGCTGTAGCTATGGGCCGTGAAGGAGGTGGATCTCGGACTATCCAGGAAGCCATTGGAACCTTCAACCCCGTTTCCATGCATCCGCCATAGCAAACGACACTAAGTGGGCTTCTCTCAATATTCTCCAACTCATCACGAGTCACGTCCGTTCCCTCTTCTTCACCCTCCTCTCTAACTTCCACTTTCTGATGATCTTCCTGTTCCGAGACAAGGAGCGTCACTACGAGTCTGCCATTTCCTCTGTGAATTTCCAAATGTTGACGACGCCTCTCTCTCTCCTCCTTCACTATCAGCCTCCCATCACAATACTCTCTCTTCAAGACCCATGGACTTCGATTCATGGGTGGTGGGTACTGCCTCCTCACTGCAGTACTGCTCCTAGATCGCCTTCCAGTGTGCTTGTTCAGAGGCTTATTAGCTTCGTAGCACGTCTCCTCCGAATCAGACGTCGTCATGGAAACGCCGCTTTCTGTTCCGATCAGATCGTCTATTACAGAGCACGAGAACACGGTTCTTTCCATGATCCGCAATATGGCGGTAGAATGAATAGCACTCAGATCACGAACCTGCTTTGATACTGAACTGGGATTGGGCTCATTTTTTAGGTCTCTTCCAGGAGATCATATTTTTTAGCAGGGAGGAAACTGGTTTGAAGCTTTCTGGTGTGATAATGGCTGCTTAAAAATGACAACGATTCGCTTGAGATATGTACGCGCGTTTTATTTGTGAGGCGAGAATAGTTATCCACACGCAATTATCCTGCGGGAAATTAAGGAGAAACTGGATATATGCATCGTGTTTAATTGGCTAGCTGGAAGTAATTAAAATAATTTATTGCAGAAAATTGGAAAATTGATTCGGTAACTGTACAAGACATGGAAAGGAATCGTAGTGGATTAGACGAATTTGTGCCCATTTAAGAAAGAACTAGTTATGGTTTGGTCCTCTTTTTCTGTGAAGCAGCCTGTGCACGTCCCTCAATGTACTAATGCTACAATACTAGTTGGAAGTAGGAAGATTAATTTGTTATATGATAAATTAATGTATAAACGCTGATAAAACTATATTCAAGTATCAACGACGAGACAATAAATTCTCGCACGCATTCTTCATCCAACATGGGTGAAAAGATTGCAATCGCAAATGGAATGGACGGGTGAATTGGGCCTGACCATTAATGAGACTCAATATGACAATACGCCGGAGCCCAATCAGTATTTCCCATATAAAAAGCCCATTAAATTCCTTTTTTTTTAAAAAAAAAAACTCTCTACATGAAACAAGTGAAACTATTCACATAAAATAAGTAAAGATATCTGGCATAATTATAACCCAACCAATTCCATTGGCGTACTTTCTTTTTTTTTTTGCCAAACATTGGCGTACTTTCTGTAGATAACATAGCAGTAGGGTAATCTACTCTCCAAGTCTCCAACGCTTGTCATTTTTTTATAACCTGTAATCTAACCTGACATTTTTTTAGTAACAAGTAATTTTTTTTATAACAACATGTTGCTTTATTCGGTTTTGCAAAAATAAAAACAAAAATATCATGGGCCGATATGTTGCATGCATTTGCTGGCAAATTGCAATGATAGGAAACAAGAAATTGATGGTTTGGGCAAAAAAAGAACTTTTACGAGTTTTCCATTTTGTGTGATGCGTTGTTTTTTGCTTTTGGCATGAGGAATCGAAATTTCGAAAAGTGGCGGAGTCACTGCTTTCTCCACTTTTCAAAAAAATGAAGAATCCGACCAACTACAGCACGTCATTTTCTGGGAAAGACACGTGGCATAATCAATTACGTGTTTTCTGGTGGCGCGCTCTCTCTTGTTGACGGCTTATCATTTCAACCTTAACAAACCGCTTCATTATGTTTTGGCCATAATAATCTTAGTATGCACTGTGCTGCCACCCTGCTACTGCCAAACCCGTTGCCACTACCTTTTCAAGTTTTTGGATTTTTCTTTCACTTTCGGGACCACCCCACTCTCTGTTCTCCCTCGTCTTCGTTTTTCTCAATTTTATACGCCGACTCCGATTCACTTCTCTATACACATATGCCTCCCTCCCACTCTCCCTGCGCCACGTTCACGGCAAACATTATTGGGAAGCTCGAAGATGCGCATTGCGCACCCCAACCCCCTCGATTCGGTCATGTCATTTCTTAACTTGCCACCTTACTTTTTTTCTGTCATAAGAGGAAAGCTTCACACTTTCTTCTAACTTGGCCGGTCCTTCCCCAAATTTCACTATCCATTTTCAGTTTCACGCCTCTTTCCCATCCAAATTTGTTTTTCAGATCCAGTTTCTTTTACCGCAATTTCGATTTTTAGCTGCCATTCCTGGAATAAGAGCTATTTCCTCCGTTAGAGTTCATTCCTATGGCGTTTTGCTTTGTGTTGTGTTTGTTACTGGCGAAAGGTCTGGTGGAGGGTGCGGTTGCGCTCACATTTTCTTCCAAGCTGATACACATACATTCCGACGAGGCCAAGGCTGTCTGGGCTTCTAGAAGCAAGAATCGTTCGGCTGAATCGTGGCCCGAGAGGAATAGCTCCGAGTATTTCAGGTTGCTTCTGGGCAACGATTTGACGAGACAGAGGATGAAGCTGGGTTCGCAGTATGACTTTCTCTATCCCTCTGAGGGAAGCGAGACATTGTTCTTCGGCAATGAGCTAGATTGGTGAGTTGTTCGGCCTGTGTTTGGTTTATGAGACAATGCTGGAAAGCAAAGCCAAATAATGCTCGAATCTTCATCTTTATATTATATTCTACAGACGGATAGAATGCCCTGCACTGAATTAAGCTAGTTATGAAGCTGCACTGATTAAAAAAGTTTCCTTTCCCTTTTTCTTTTTGTTTATACAGAATCATTTTTTAATTGTTACTCAGGCCAAAAAAAAAAATCCATTTTCATTACAGCTAGTTTTCATACCCTTTGGCACCTTTTTCTTGGTGCTATACTTTGTTTTGGTGTGGAATTTTGTGGTTTCACATACGACTATAACTTAACCAGCAGAGTTGCAATTTGCAATGGTAGTGGCCATCTATTGTGAAAACTCCATTGTAATTGAGTTATGACTACTAGCCGACATGCTGATATATTCTGGATATTCTATTGTTAATTTGCTTAAATATTTAATCACATACATTGACTTATTATTGGTTTTTGGATTTTCAGGCTGCATTACACATGGATTGACATAGGGACTCCGAATGTTTCTTTCCTTGTTGCATTGGATGCTGGAAGCGATCTGCTTTGGGTCCCATGTAATTGCATAGAATGTGCTCCCTTGTCGGCTAATTATTATCATGCGCTGGTAGGTCTATGATACTAACTTCTAATTTTTTCTTCATTTTTAATTTTAATTTTTGCCTTTTTCAATTTAATTTGCTAGTATTTATTGTGTCATTACTGTTATGAACATCATCATGGCTCTAATAACCTAAAAGTCCTTTTCTTTTATAGTAGATCATGACTTTGAATGGCTTATCTGTTATGAAAACTATCTATACGCCGTAATTCATATCAATGAATAAAGACTGAGAGTTAATGACTGTATAAAGAGTGGATCTGTTGTTGATACTCCTTCGTAATATGTAGACTCGGAATTTCTAAGAGATAATATACTTTACATGTTCTTATTTGAGCGTAAATTAAATAGTTCAGCTGAGAGTTATTGATCGGCAGATGCTCCCTTGTTTCTGGGGGCATCTCTGATGCAGGACAGAGATCTGAGCGAGTATAGCCCATCATTGTCAAGCACCAGCAGGCATCTGCCTTGCAGTCATCAGTTATGCAATCCAGCTTCCAAATGCAAAAGTCCAAAGGAGCCTTGCTCTTACAATTCTCAGTACTACTCCACAAATACCTCAAGTTCTGGACTTCTGATTGAAGACAAATTGCATTTGAAATCATATGGAAAACATGCTGCACAATCTTCTGTGGAAGCCTCAATCATTTTAGGGTATGCCTTACTGTCTAAATCTGCTGTTATTTTGGTGTTTTGGGCACAAAATGATGAGCAAGACTGTGAGGTCATGATTCTATTCATACCAGTGCTCAAGATATTTGATTTTTTTTTTTATATGCAGTTGTGGTAGGAGACAAAGTGGTGAGTATTTAAATGGAGCTGCTCCTGATGGTGTCATGGGGCTAGGACCTGGCGGCATTTCAGTTCCAAGCTTGCTAGCAAAGGCGGGACTTATTAAGGATTCTTTCTCAATTTGCCTTAATGAGAATGATTCTGGCAGGATTCTTTTTGGTGATCAAGGGCATGCTTCCCAACAATATACTCCGTTCTTGCCAATTGATGGGGACTTGTATGTACTGTAGTGTTATATGAAACGCTAATTTAATTTGCTCCTAAAAATGTTCCTAGTCTAGTTGGTATGCTAAGGATTTGAATTGCTTCAGTGTTGCTTATGTTGTTGGGGTGGAGAGCTTTTGTATTGGGAGGTCCTGTCTCAAGAAAACGGGATTTCAGGCACTCATTGACACTGGCACTTCTTTTACATATCTTCCCAGTGAAGTTTATAAATTAGTTGTTTCAGAGGTAATATGTTCTTGTTTTCTTAATTTTATGGTGTGTAATCAACTAATCATGCATGTTCTGGGCTAAAAGTGCTCTTCACTGAATGCAGTTTGACAAGCAAATAAGCGCACCCAGGGTTATTCACCGACAATACCCATTGGACTACTGCTATAATGTCAGCTCACATGGGTTGGATAACATCTCAACATTCAAACTCACTTTCTCTAAGAATCAAACTTTTCAAGTTCTTAATCCAGTGGTTACTTCTCCTTCCAACCAGGTAAGCTGACCTCTCAAACTTTGGTTTTTAGTTTATGAAAACTTGTGAACTATAGTTTTCTGTTTCAGTAATTGATTAACATAAGAAATGTTGAGTGCTTTTCTTGATGCTGGTTCTTCTTGATCATACTTCACTGATTAATTTTGCAATTTGGCTGAAACAAGCTTTTGGCTTCTTTTTCCACCTTGCCTTTTGCAACAGAAAACTGTTTTTAGACATGATGTCACTAACTGTCTAATTGGCTACGCAGAAGCTCTCCTTTCTACTGCTGGGATATTCCTTTGGTTTAAGTTAACAAGTGCTTCTTCTAGATTCTTTTTTATTCATCTTCCCTGAGCCACTTTGGTTATCATGCCCAATGATAGTTTATGATTTTAATAAAATGCCAACTTTCTGGTGCAGGAATATACTATCGCTTGCTTGACTATACTGCAGACGGATGACAATTATGGTACCATTGGACGTGAGCACTTTATGCTTGCCCTGTAATACGATTAGGGTCCTTTATTTCGTTTTCTTTTCCTTGATGTGTCATTTTTTTAATTATTTGTTCTTTTTAGTTCTTCTTTCTCCTACCCGTGTCATGCACATATACAGTCGCGTTCTAACAAATGATGGTTGATTGCGTTGGATTGAACTTTTTTGTGGCAGAGAACTTCTTAAAGGGTTATCACATGATATTTGATAGGGAGAATTTGCGTTTTGGTTGGTCAAGTTCCAATTGTAAGTAGCACCTCTCTCAAAACATCTAGCTCAGAACTAAATATAAGGAAAAAGGACAGTTTACTTATCTTGTCTTTTCAGCAAGCTTGATTGTGCCATGTTTAAATGTTCTGTTTTTACAATGTTTACTTGAGGATATAACCATGTAGAAATTGCAGGTGAAGATGACACGGGGGATAAGGCAAATTTTTCTGCACCGTGGAATGGTGGATCACCAAACCCTTTACCAGCCAATCAGCAGCAGAGTATCCCTAATACGCATTCTGTGCCACCGGCTTTTGCTGGACCCGCTTTGTCCAAACCTGCCGGAGCCCCACCCAGACGCATGACGGCTAGTCATTTTTTAAGTTTACTGTCACTTGCATGTTCCCTATTATTCTGGGTATTCAATTAAGTCTACCATATCCACCTGCAAAATTGCGTTGTCTAGGTTATGCTTTTAGTAGGATGTTTTGTATCTACCGGGGGTTGATGAGAAACACTGTATTCTTCCAGTTCCAAGCCTCTGCAAAAAAATTTCAGTTCAATATATTATCTAAGTCTATTGGCTGAAGCTTTGACATTGAAGCCCGGTTGGTTGCTGGAATCAAGGCCTGAGGAGCACATAA
>QFDD01006121.1:0-11001 GCA_006871305.1 Vachellia collinsii | reverse complement strand
ATATAGGCTTTGTTTTGACTAAGAGCGAGCCAGGGCAATGTCCTGTCCGTTCGTTGGCTGCCATGTTACCAATTTTGCTATGATTATATTTAAAAATTCAATAAAAATAATACATATCACACTATTAAAATTAGATAAAATTTTTTAAATAGTTAAAATAAACATGATGAAATTATTCAATGTTGTGTTTATAGAAGTTATAAATGACACCCAGATGTCTTTTTTTTTTCGGTACTGAAATACTACCTTTGATTTTTAATATAATAATTGAAAAAAAATTTACTTGATTCTTAAATATAAAACTTTAAGTCATTTTTACCCAAAATCATCAATTCATTTTGCCTTAAAAATTTTTTGGACAATCTCAATTAAATCAAATTGAAATACTAAAATTCAAATTCAAACTTACACCTTTACCAACTTTTTAATAAGGCCAAGAAATTGATTGGGGATGTAAGAGTGTTGTAGAAAGATCATAATACCCATATGTAGTTAAAAAGAAAAATTAAAGATATGCTCAAAAAATAGCTTAGGCTGGATTACTCCTCGGCCCAATAAATGAGACTAACCCAAGTTATGATCCATTGCTAGCTTCAGCGACCGAGCACTCCAGGAGTCCGAGCTTCCATGACCAGCGTCCAACAACCACACGCCTTGATGACACCAGGAGCCCATCCTCCTGCCCAAGATTGTCTCTAGCACCCCGCGGACGTGGGGTCAAGTGATTACGATCCGAGAATCCCGCACCCACGATACCCAAATCTCCATGAAAACGTTGAAACTGCTCAACGGTCGACGACCCATGACTCCTGCTATTTATTTTTTCATACTAATCTCATTGTACACACTTCGAATCCCCTGAAAAAGCTACATGAGAATTCCCTCTTTGTTCTTACTCATACTCTGTACCCAATTCATTGATGCCGGCTTAAATTCTATATTGATCAATAATATCTCCTTTCTACCCCTCTGTGTCAAAAACAGGCGCATTCACTTTCGATATACTGTTGATGTCCCAAATCTTTATCTTTTATTTACTTTGACTAAATTTTGCACAAACAATACGACAATACCCATATGAATGTTATTGAAATAATGCTGTAATTTTTATTAGTTATTTAAATATGAATCAAAATTACAAACTAATTATATTATTTTCAAGTAAAAAATAATTAAAAAATTAAAAAAACAACAAGAAAGTCACTTGCATCAATGGCTTATTTCCATTGCATGTACGCATGCCCATTTCTCTCATTATAATGAAACAAGTTTTCAAATTCTACACCATCGACAAGAACTATAATTTTAATTAAATTATAAGATTTTGATTCATTTTAAATTAATTAATAAAACTTTTTTTTTCAAAATTTTATGAATTGAAACAGTGGAAAATTTAAATAAAATTAGAAAGATTGAATTTAAATATTTTGATTAAATTCAAATTTTAATACTTTGAATTACACATATATATATAACCTATCTTTTTCTTTATACAATATATAATCCATCTTTAACTTGTTCAACTATAGAGGAGCATTAAGGTTTTTTGACAACATTAAAAGATCTCTAATTAGATAAAGAAGCTTGATTAAGAATTTGTTGAGAGTGTCGACCTGAACTTAGATTTTGGCATTTTGGTTGAATTTAATTGGTATTTACCCTAAATTTTTACCTTTTTAAAATTATACTGTTATTTACACATAGCAATGGGGTTCTCATCACAAGTTAGTTACACTGCGCATAAATTGAATATTTAGTTTTTGTATTAAGAACGAGAAAGGATACGTTTCACCACCGCAGTAGGCCCCCTGTCTCCCGCGATTGAAGCTGGACCTTTTTCGGCCCAGACAGAGGTCCATTTGATTAATGTCACACAATTAAAATGCACATTAATTGCACAGCCAAGAGGGGGGAAAACAAAAAACATTAATACCTACCGGACAACCTGCCACACGTGGTTCTTATGACCATTCCCTATAACTTTTTTTTAAATCTACCTTATTAAAGTTTTATACTTGCATTTATAAATCATTTTGTTTCTTTCCAACCACAATTAAGTGAAGGTACCTGGACTTAAATAAAAAATTTCCCCAACAATTAACTTATATAGAAAGATACCAATTTATGAAGCAAAACCAAAATGAATAAGGACTGTTACAAAAATATATTTATATAAGTGGAGATAAAATTTCTGAAATGCACAAACATATCCAATAATGGATACTCCTAATTGGCTTTGCTACAAGATGCATCAGAACACGCTTGTAGCTATATTAGAGCTCTCACAGCCAAGTCACCTGATCATTAATCTGGTTATCCTACTAAGCAAAATGTTTAGTAAGGAAAGTTAATTACATTTGAATAATTCAGATATAATTTGAATGATTTAAATTTAATTTTTTAAAAGTTAACCTGTAAAAAAATATAACGTCTTTTGTACACATGCACAAAAAATTAACTATAACGTTTTATTAATAAGAGAGGAAGGGGATATTGAATCAATGTTGAAGTTATTTTTTAATTTTAAATTTATTCAATTTCCTTTTAAAATTTAAAAAAGAGACAATTTGTAAATACACTGTCTTTCGTTTGTCATGCTCATCTTTTTACCTAAATATTATCAAACAAATATAAAAAACAAAAAAAATTAATAATTTTTTTAAATAATTATTTTAAAAAATTATTTATTTTTCGTTTTTTAATATTTTTTATTAAAAAATTGCTAAAAGTTGTGAAACCCGTACACTTGTGGACGAGTTCCATAAAAAAATTTTTAAAAAAAAATGAAAAATTCAAACTTATTCATGAGGTAGACGAATTTGATAAAAGAATTTTGAATCCCGCCCACCTTGTGAATGAGTTTAACAAAAATGTAGTATGTAGGTAAATTTTTTTTAAAATGTAGTATATGGGTAATATTTATTACTTTTCCATAGGAGAGAAGGAAAAAAACCACAAATGACGAGACAAATTTTTTTAGTTCCTTGAAAGCGCCATAAATAAAGCAGGACACGAACAATGATCACGCTACTCTCAGATGATAAACACAATTATTTGATGAAAATTAAAGATTCTCACATCAGGAAATCAGACAGAGAAAAAGGAGGGCAATGATTGAACGAATCAGAGATCATGGTCGAGTAAGTGTTTGAATTCGGAGACGTGAGCAGTCTGCAAACGAATTGCGACGAGAATAGATCCGTCGTCGTCAGGAGAAGGGAGCAAGGTGACTTTACCATCGGCGTTCAAGGAAGCAGGGCCCATGTGCAGAGCCTTTCCCCATCCAAAATCTGCGTCGTGCAACGGCATACTCATCCAGCTCACTATTCTCATGTTGGGATTCCCCAGAAATGGCTGCTTCATCACTCCCCCTTGGTTGTACGCCACCCTCAGCGAATCCACTTGCTCCATACCCTCTATCAGATCGAGCTGTGACTTCACGTACTCTTCCTCTCTCAGAAACCCAATCGCCTCCCTTATTTTCTGCGCCGCGTGCCTCAACGGCTTCGATACCACCTCCCCGCTGATTCCGTCTCTCGTCACCGTCGGAAGCACGGCGTTCCCGAAATAGTTTGGAGGCAGGGGCGGGTTCACTCTGTTGCGAATATCTCCCACCAGCCAAACTGTGGTCGGCTGTTGGTACTCGTTTCGTCGGGCCTTGGTCACACACGTCCATACATGGGCGCTCACAGCTTCGAATCTCGAAAAGGGCCGTGGAATTTCTGCTCCTTCATTCGCCCGCTCCTTGATCTTACTCACCTGCTCTGGCGTCAGCTTCAATAACTGAACGGCAGTCTCCTTCTTGCGCTCCTCCTCGGCGTCAGAAGCACCAATAATGAGTGGGAGGGGCTTGAATTCTGGGTGGGGGAAACGTGGAGGCATGATCGGTTCGCGACATTTAAGGACGGTGCGGTCCAGGAAGGGCAGCTCGTGTTGCTCTAACGGGAGCCCTCGAGCTAGCTTGGCCCAGGAGGTGAAGAACTGCATGGCGGCGAAACCATCGGCCATGGAGTGGCATTGGGCAAGCCCAATACAGAGGCCACCGCCATTGAAGAGGGTGACTTGAACCAACAGCAGAGGGATCTCCTCTAAGGGTTTGGTGTAATCAACCTTGGGAAGAAGCTCTTGAATGGGTTGGTCGGGTCTGAAATCACCATAGTCGTGTATTGTTTTAGGAGATTCAGCAAGCAGAAGCAGCGCTCCCTTGGCGTTGCAGACAACTTCCACACGGCCACCTCCGATGCTGCGTAAGCGACCGGCGAGTGGGTAGTAGGGGACCAATATGTCGGCGAGAGAGCGAGTGAGGGTGTTAATGGCGCCGCCATGACTCTGGCTCGGGTGCGGGCCGTAAACGTGGATGCTACGTACGTGAGTCCAAGGATAAATTTGGTCACTCGCCGATAACCACAGACAAGACTCCGGGGTTGGCTTGCTTGGAATCACGGTGGAAGACGACTTGATACTCACCATTCTTGGCCTTTGGGCTGTGTTTCAGACAAGATAATACCCCTGTCCTTCCCTCTTCACCACACGAAAAACACTGGATAAGCCAGATCTTAAATAATGTTTCCATCACCTACTTACTTAGGGCACGTTTGTTACGCAGAATTCATTTTAATGGATATGGAAATGGCTATGGATATGGATATGGAAATGAGTTTTAAAAGTATGTTTTGTATGTCATGTAAATGAGATATGATTTTTATATGAAAAGACTTAAAAGCCCTTTTAAATTAAAAAAATCTTAACAAGTTTTTTTTTTATTTTTTTCATTGGAACCCATCCTGGCAACTCACAAGGCTTCCGGAAGTTTTTCCTCCTTCCATTCGACATCTTTTTTTGGTCATAACCTAGCTTGTCTATTTAAAAATAGTTGCAGACAATTTTTTCCTCATTTGATTTCGATAGCTTGTGCAACCATCTTCAAAGTAATGGAAGTTTTTTTTTAATTGGAACCCATCTTCACAGTCATCGAAGTTCCAAAGCTTCTGCAACTATTGAAGTTTTTTTTTTTAATTGGAACCCATCTTTGCAGCCATTGAAGCTCCAAAGCTTCTGCAACTGAACAATATTCGGTCAAGCTTTGTTCAAAATCAAAGGAGGGAAAAAATCTTTGTTGCTGGAGTTCCCCATTGCTGGACAAAGAAGATGAAGCTGTCGAAATCGAAGGAGGAAAAAAATTGTCACCGTTGCTGGAGTTCGCTATCGTGGGTTGCAGCGTTAGAGCTGGGTTGCCGTCAAGCTTCAACCTTCAACCACTGTGATGCAGTGTCGTGGGTGCTGTCGAGCTTCAGCCACCACTGAACCTAGATTCGGCCATCGTTGTTGTCATAGTGGATTGTACTTGTCGAAGAACAATGAGGAAGATGAAGAGGCTACTTGGTTGTGCTCGCGTGGCGGTGGTAGTGGGTTGTGCTCATGGTGGATTACTGCATTATGCTCGCCGGCAGTGGATTGTCGTTGTCGGTTGGTTCTGCTTATCGAGCTGGAGTTTGTGGAAGATGGGGGCAAAAATTGAATTCCATGGATTTTTATACAATTCCATCGGTTTGCTTATGGAAATCAATTCCAACCATTTTGATTGAATTGACTTCCACATGGAAGTCAATTCCATGGTCTTTGATTTGTACCAAACATGCTCTATGATGGAAATGAATTCCATTTCCATATCCATCCACTCCAATTCATTCATACCAAACAGGCCATTAGTGTATGTTTGGAAAATATATAAAACTTTAGTTTTGAAAAAAAATTAAGGATTTAAAAAAGTTGTTGAGAAACATATTTTAAAAATATAGAATAGTTTATGGGTTTAAAATTATGGTTTCAGAAGTGGTAGATAAACACATTCAAATTTTCCAGAATAACTTTTGACCATCAAAATTATGGTTTGGAGTGGAAATCATAGTTTTCTAAAAGCTATTCTTTTTAGTTTTTTGAAGTTATTCTCCATAATAGTATTATATAAAAATAACTTTTATATAAATCGAGATATAAGCTATTCTCCAAAAATTAATTCAAATATGCTCTTATTGACACAAGGTGTTTTAATTATTTGGCTTGAGAATTACCATGTAAATCTGAGATAATTTTTTTTTTATATATTTATTTTTAGATGATGTATAATCATTTTTTAAACTAATTCAAACAAACTATAAAACTAATGATAAATTGTGTGAACGGTGTTTTTCCCGAATTAACAATGACGTGGCCAATCATCATCCGTATTCCTAATTTGCTTATATATACAGATAAATTTATTTTTCCAATATTTCTCTTTTAATTACAAACTACAAAAAAATGACCAGGCTATCGAAAATATGGTTTACTGAGAAAAGATCAAACTACCCTTGTATACTTTGAGAAGAAAAGCGGCGAGGAAATAAAATGAAATATGAGAAACTGAAGCTAAAAATAATTTTAAAAAATATTATCACTTCTTTTAATTAAATGGATAAGAGAACACAAAAAGAAAATAAAATGAGTATATAGTTGAATGATTAAAACGTCATTAACCATATGTTAAAATATATCAAGTTTAAAATCAAATTAAATGTGATAATAAAAAAATTATATTAGCATAAATATCATTAAATAATTTAAAATCAAATTATTTATTCCCACAAGCCATTTTTTCTGCAACTTTCAATCCTTTCCACCTTCTTCTTCTTGTTTTTTTTTTTTTAGAAAAATTCATTTCTTCCTCATTTTTTTAAAAATTTTCTTTTTAATTTATTCTCTCTCCATCTAAAAATGGGTGAACGAGTTAAAATGGAACAAAAAGGTAAACTACAAAGAGGATAAGTGAGCAAGAGGAGATGGCAACTGAGCGTAGTAATCCCAGTTGTCATTGCGGCAATGGATGCGGCAGCGAGTTAAAATGTCAGGGCACGTTTTGAAAATCAGATACTGCTTTAATATTAGTTTTAGTTATTTTTTATAGATAACAAAATTAAATATATCACTTTAAATTATATATATTTTAAAATATTTATATGTATTATTAAGTCATATATTGATTTATAAGTTAAAAAATCAATTTAAAAAAACGATAATTATATCGATTTATTTAGTATCGTTAATATCTTTAAAAAGTGAACTAAGATTTATGTAAAAATTATACGTGGTATTAATTATTCTTTAAGCAGAGTTTTTTCTTAAAATTGTAAAACAAGACCTCAAATATTTAATATAATAATCAGTTGATTTTTTTAAAAAAATTAAAAAAGTTGAATCAACTACTTTCAGATATTTATATGTATCTTTATATCATATATCAATTTATAAATTTTATAAAATAACTTAAAAGGATAAATATAAATACTTTAAAATATTTTATTGAGTTTATTTAATTTTTCAAAAAAATTCAACTATTGGAAAAATTGTTGTTCGAATACTCCTATTAATTAAACCTAAAAGTTACTGGTTACAACTTACAAACATTAAACAAGAAGACAACTTTTTAGAAGATATAATCAATCGAACCGTCTAGATGGAGAATCTATAAATAAAGTAAAGAAAATAAATACATAGAAATAATGCCCCTATGCAGAGCCGGTAAAATGGGATACCTAGTGGGTTGCGGGTTGGCTTGCCTCAATTCGAGGATTATGTTGGCTAAGCCTATGCGGCCTGTTATTTAGCGGGATGCCAAAACTTCAACCCGAGTCAACCCATTATTTTATTTTTTAAAGTTTTTAATACATTGCAAAAAATTTTAATAATCAAGATAAATATGTACAAAATAATTAACATGAAGTTAATCGACTCTAAAAAAAATATTCAGAATAAACTTTCATATATTATTTAGTAATTATAATATCTTCAAATTTTATGTACGTTAATCTTAAACATTTTTTTAAATATTTATTTTTAATACATAAGTAATAATAACATTAAAATATTGAAAGAAACATATATGATTATGTGTTGTGTGGTTCATAAAAATTTAGTATTTTAGAAAGTTTAGTTTACAATTTTTTTAAATATATATATAAAGTGGCCTAACTGGTTAGGATTAAGCCCAGATAACCCGTGGGATAAATAATGCAAGCTCGTGTAACCGGCACCTACTTAACTTATGGGTTAAACGTGTTTTACCGACTATTCCCTTGTAGTTGTATGGGAGGAGGTTAATGAGAAAGAATGGTTATAAAAAAAATAGTTTTACGTAAATTAAGATAAAACCCATCTTATATATTTAGTTTAAAATTTATAAAATTATTTTAAAAAATTTAATCTAAAAACGTACCGATATATTTAATGCACTTATCTATCATGTGATTAAAATTTCGGATTTTGTGTTAGTGTTGTGTTTTACAAATAAAAACGAATTGCCCTCGAAACGGTGTCCTGTGCTTATGATGAAGGGACCTCTAGTGACTTTTTCGGTAGGAGTGGAAGCATCTAGGTGATGTACTGTCTACCTTAGATAATATTTGATTGCAGGTGATGTACTGTCTATTAATATATGCTATTTAGAATGCTGGTCTATTTTATTTTTCTAAAAGTAATTTGATTGCTTACAATTTTTTTAATTTAATTTATAAATTGATATATAATCTAATGATATATATATACACATATTTTAAATAATTAATTTAATTTTATTAATTTTTTAAATAAAAATCAGTTAGCCTTCTTGACAAAAGACCGGATAGTATATTGATATTGATATTAATTTTCAAATTACCGATTATTGCAACGGATGGCTCCAGAAAATTCCTAATCGACCTGCTTGCACTGAAAAAAAACGGGCGACGCGCGGTGGGTTTACTTGGGGAGAGATGTTACCCAGCCCCGCGAGGACTGAGTGGGTGCTTCATCTCCTCAGTCATCATACTACTGCTTTCTTCTACCAATTTAAACCAATATGCATCACATGACTTACGTATCATATGTTACCAAGACATCCCAAGTCATGATTCTGAACTTATCAAGTTACCAAGGGTACCCATCAAACAACCAGAATCAATTTGAAAAAATAGATAAAACTCGTTAATATATTTATTTTGAATTGCGGGAAACCATTTTTTTTTTTTAAAAAGAAGTTAATCTGAACAAACCCTAAAAAATTGATTCGATATATCCCGCGAGCAACTCATGGAAGGCCCCTTCCCCCTTAACCGCTATAAACAGATATGGAATATGGGGATGCATGCGTAAAATGGTGAGGCAACAAGCGCGATGGAGATCTGCAGCGGAGGGAGGTGTCCTCGGAGTGGATCTTTTTGGCCGGAAAAACATATTTTTGGATGCCTTGGTTATTTTTTATTCCAGGAACAATTGTTTTTTTTTTTTAAAATAAAAGAAATCTTTAAAACCACTCCCGAACAACGACGGGTGCTATTTACTAGAGAATAACAAATAAACAAGGGACCACAGTCATAATAGTGGATGTGGCTGGGCTGGTGGCGCATTAAAGAGGCAGAGGAGTGAAAGGAGACCGTGGGAGGGTAATGATTAATGTGAGATGACAGGGGTTGGCCTTTATTTATAAAATAAAGGGTTTAGAGGGCCATGGGCCATGGTATGGGGGATGGTTGGGTCATTCATCCATCAATAATGCGACTTCTGTGCTCTCTCTCTCTCTCTCTCTCTCTCTCTCTCAATCATTTCATTCCTTCCTCATTTTTTTTTGTTTTTTTGCTTCCTGAACCGGTGTGTAAGCATGACAAATCGTAACAACCATGTTTGGGTTAACATTTAAAAAATAATTTCTATTTCCATTTATACAAAAATTATTTTGAAGAATAAGTTTTGAAAAGATTAAAATGAATAATTTTTTGGAAAATTAAGATTTTCACCATCAAACCATAATTATGATGGTTAAAAATTATTCTTGAGAATCTGAGGATGTTTGTGTGATTTACATAAAACCATGATTTTAAAAATTAAAAATTATTCTGCATTTTTTAGACTTATTTATTTACCATTTTTTAAAATAATGATTTTGGGGTTAAACCATAATTTCAAAAAAGCATCTAAACATGCTCTCGATTGAACTCCAGAGCGTTTGTACCAATTTAATTAAAAGTTTTGAGTCTGAGATCTAAAATTACAACAGTATTTAATATTTAGTGATCGAGTTTCACCATTATTATGATCCTATCCGGCTCAATTTGAATTAGCATGGACCTCTGATAAATCCTCTATGTTAAAAGTGAGGTTGGTTCATAACACTAAATGCTTCAAATAAATAAAAAAAAAACAGTTCAAAAATCAGCCAACCCCTATTTTAATATAAGAGTAGTTGAATTTTTTTTAAGGAAGTTCAGGAAACTAAATATTTATATTTATCATTTTTCTATAAATTAATTTTTCAGCTGTTTAAACTTATATGTAATTTAATAATGCATATAAATAAATATTTTTAATTAATTCATTAAAAGTTTTCAATCTTCTATTAAAGTCGGTTGATTTGACTCTGATATTATGTACGAGCTTGTTTGTGAATCAATTCCCAAAATCAATTTCACGTAAACCGAGATAAAACTCTCACACACACTTATTCTGTGAAACTAAAGTTTTGTTACTTCATAAATAAGAACCTATCTTTCAGGCTAATCAAAAACTCAACATTTTGCCGCTGCAAAATACTAGTTTCTTGTTATCAAATTCAAAATTTACGTTTTCCAAATCATTTCTGACAGCACGCGCCAGCGCTTTTGCCCACTGCTATTACCTCCGCCATAAGCATAGAAGAAGCTGTGTACATGAAGTTGTAAATTCATGTACAAAGACTTGACAATTTTTTATATTAGCTTTTATAATATAAATTACCATATATAAATTTGTATATGAACACTTTTTTATTTTTTTTATTGCTAGTTGTTAAAATGTTTACGTACTTATGTAAATTTATCGGTAAATTTAACCCAATTGATATAAGTAATATGAACTAAGTTTTATTTTAAATTGAACAATCTTATCATTCTCCCTGTGCGTATCCACAGCAGCCACATGTCTAAATTGAATATTCCTTCACAACATGCCCCCCCC
>QFDD01006119.1:0-11511 GCA_006871305.1 Vachellia collinsii | reverse complement strand
GAAAAGGGGGGGGGGGGGGGGGGAGTGGTGATAAGATGGGTGTGGCAGGTTGAGGGTACGGTGATGAAGGCCTCAGTGAAAGAGCAGGACGATACTTTTTTTTAACTTTTGTCAAAAGTTCCGTTTTCGAAAATGCATTCTTCAAAGTTATGTATCCAAACATCTTAAAAATTAGAAACGGACTTCTGGTCTTTCGAATGCATTTTGGAGGGTCAAACGAGGTTGCCAAACATGCGCACTACTTTATTTAACAAGTTACATATTTGAAGATTTTAAACTAATTAAATGATGATGTGAGAAGTTGAAGACATTTGTCAATTTTTACAAATAAGAATACAATCATTTTAATCACTGGCTACACTTCTACGATTATAAAGATATTTACCATTTCAATAATATATTTGCTACTTCATTTAACAAGCTTCACCGTTAACAAACTCAACTATTTGAGTGAAGATGGGGAAGTCAACTACTTTTCTCAATTTTTACAAATAAGAATGCAATGTTTCAGTTATTGGCTACAATTGTAACGTGGATGAAAATAATTGTAAATATATTTATCATTTCAACAACTTCATCACCCAATTAGGTAAGTTTCTTCAAATGTTGCATCTGTTAAATAAAGTAGTAAATGCTATTATTGAAATAACAAATACTTTTATAAGTCTTGCATTGCAATTCTAATCAATGACTAAAATAATACATTCCTATTTGTAAAAATTAACAATTGTAGTTAATTTCTCACACCTTTAATTAATTATTTGAATTTCTTCAAACGTGGAACTTGTTAAATGACATAGCAAATGCTATTATTGAAATAATAAATATCTTTATAATTGTTGTGTCATTCATAATAGAAGTGTAGTTAGTGATTAAAATGATTGTAATCTTATTGTTGACAACAATTTCTCATACCCTCACTCAGTTAAATTTCTTCATAAGTATAATCAATAAAAGAGGCTTTACATTTTTACTTGTATTATAAATTATTGTGTATTATATTAACAAGATAGTTTGATGGCCAAATGGCCACCATACCTTTGGAAATCAAGATGGGGTGAGATTATCTCACCTTCACCACCTTGATCCCAAATTAAAGGAAAAATTGTTCGCCAAAAAATGCCACTAGTGCTATTGTGAGGATGACTTTTCAAATTTTTAATTTCAAATTGATACCCTTTTCAAATTTTTGATTCCAAACCGTCCAATTATGTAAAAAACTCCAATAGTTTAAAATCTCAAATTTATGCAATTTCCCTAAGTGTCCTTTTATATATATTCACATAATATTTTGAAATTTTTGGTTTCAAATTATATTTTCTTGGGATTTTTCCATTTAATTATAACAAACTACGATTTCTTTTTTTTAATTCTTGTGAGGTGTGAATTAGTTTTCCCCCTTGTATTATGTGTGGAAGGTGTGGACTATTTATTTATTATTTATTTGTATCTTTTTAAGATTAAATCTCTTAATATATAAGATAATTGAGGATAAATCTTCATTAACAAATTAATTGAAGAATAAAATTTGTATAATATAGAATGTCATTTACATTTACGTAATCTGAAAACTCAATTGTATATTATAGACTATCAATTATATAATATAAAATACCAACATAATATTATAAAATATCAAATATTAATACAATTTACAATTATGCATAATATAAAGGTTCAGTCGTATATAAACTTTAGTTTATAAAATTTTTCAAAAATACAAATACAATTTCCCTTCTATATTATACAACTACTCTTCAATGATAATTATATCAAAATTTTGTACATTCACGGATTCACGTTCGCCCCATTGTTTTCTACTCATTTCCTCCAAAAAAAAAACTTAAAGGGCACATGAGCAAACCGGAAAACTACGAATTTACGACCTTAACGAACTAAAGAACAAATCGCCGGCGGCTTGCCACCTTCCTCAGAAGGGCTTCTCGTCCAGGGAATGGGTTGCGGTTGTGCTCCGTCTCTATCTGCGACTGATATATTACGCCGCCGAGGTCACCGTCGATCCCATTTACAAAGCTAGTTCTCTTCTCTTCCTTCATTTCCTTGTTACTTCTCTCAGTTTCCCGCGACACTCTGGGAATTCGACTCTCGTCCTCCCTTGTCTTCGTCTTCTTCTTCTGCCTCCCTCTTCTCTGCTTCCTCCTCTCTGAAACTTCCGATTCAACCTCCAACCTCCGTACTCTCTGTTTCATCATTGTCCCATCGTCCTCCTCCTCTTCACTTCTCTCTACAAGTCTCGGAATTCTACCTCCATTGGACGTTCCAAGAAGCTCGAAATTGATTTTGCCCCAACCGGTCTTGTCATTGTTGTCCCAACCGAATCTCTCGCTTATCTCAAACAGTTCAGAAACAGCACCGGCGTCGTCATTGTCTCTCGTTGCAGAAGACACGGCCCTGGATCGATTACCGTTCAACACATTCTCTGCGAACTCCCACTCGATTCGGTCTCTGTAAATTGGATCTCGCAGGACTTGGTCTGCTAAATTCGCCCACTCCTCGAAGTCGCGTGCTCGCAAATTCTTCGAGACCCATTTGAGGTAGCTGGACGGGAGGGTTCCTAGCATGTTGCCTTTGTACTTTCCGAAATCTATTACTCTGTCTCTGGCCGGTATTATTTGCAGCGGCGATATTGGTTGCTTGGGAGGTAGTTGGCGTCGGAAACAGCACGTCACCGGCAAGAATAACCGATTCTGATGGTTGATGGGACTTAGAGAGATAGGTGTTCGTAAATGAGGGAGATTCATGGAGGAACAGAGAGAAATGAAAAATGAAATCTCAAATTCTGGATGAGGGTTTAGAGGCCTGTGGAGCCGAGCGCCTTTTGACAAAGAGGGAGCAAAAACGACGATAGATAAACGACAAGACATGGGAGGTGGGAATTAGGGAACATCAGAAAATTTTAAACTTTTTCTTCCAATAAGAGAGAGAGAGAGAGAGAGAGAGAGAGAGAGAGAGAGAGAGTGTATTAATACAATTTCCTTTCCTTTACCACTTTTGATCAACAAATCAAATTCCATCAATGTTTATGTCTAATTTAAACGTTCAGGTCCGACTAGTTGTCCCTACTTAAAGGTTTGTTTGGGATTTCAAATTTTGGTTAAACAGAATCCGATGTAAGTATGTGAGAGAGTTTTATCTCGACTTGCATGAAAGTGATTTTGGGAATTGATTCTCAAACAAACCCTTAAGCATTAAATTGATTTTATAGCTTTAGCCTATATATCAAATTTCATGCAATTTAAAATATTGATAATTATAATTTAATAAAAAAACTGGATAGATTTGTCTTTAACAAATAAAAATTTATGGATTTGAAATTTGAGAAATTAAAATAAAAATGAGAATAAATGTAAAACAATAAAGATTACTATCATATTTCGGTTCTTAAGATAATAGACGGTTGATTTTTTAAAGAGATAAAAAAATTAGATAAATTATTTAATTATAATATATATTTCAAGATAGTTTCATGTGTGATTAGATTATAAATCACTTTATGAGTTATGAGAATTAATTTAAAGAAAAATAATATATAATTAAATATATCAATTAATTTACTTTCTTAATTTCTCTTAATAAAGTTAAATAGATCTTATCTTAAACATGAAGGGATTAACACAAAAAATTATGGTGTGTTTTTTAATTATTATTTTTTGCGTCTTTGCAAGAAGGTGCTATACTTCATTAGCCAGCTAATTTGAGGTCTTAAGCTTTAAAATCTCATCCAGATGAGGCCATCTAATATTACTCAAAGATAAGGCCATTTTAAGACTTTTGATCTTACAAACTTTGAATCAGAGAACATAGAATTTCACTTATTGTGGCATTATTATGTTCTAAGAGTTGTAGATTAATCCATATTCTAAATTTATGTAGCTTACAGGGCTGTAATGAAACCCCATATTCTTTTTTTCTATGAAGGGGTATACATTTTGAAGTTAGGTATAAAACAGGGTAATACTAATGGATTGTTATGCTATTTAAGTTTAAGATAGCCCCTTCACTATTCCAAAAGGCCGTGACCATGATTTGAAGGAATCTTATATGATAGATAGGCTCACAAGTCTAAATTCAAATTAGCATATATTGGATTGAGGTCAAACAAGTCTTGCCAATAGATATATTCTCCATTATCATCATTGTATTGTTTGGTTGGGACAACACTACTTTCATTATTTGATTAGTTCATTGAGATTATTAAAATATTTGGGATTATACTTTCAACAAAAAAGGTTGAAATTAAATTTCTTGCATAATTTTGCTTTTAGGAACTAATTAAATTAATTATGAAAGCTTTGATAAAGATGTGATCACACTAGAATTGATAAAATTCATAAGAATCAAATATGTAAATCAGCTAAATTGGTATGTGTTCAAAAGAATGATAGAAAATCTTTTGAGATAGGTAGTTGAACCAAAGAATTAAGAGTACTAAAGTAATGATTGATAATTCTTTTGAAAAAAAAAGGAAAAAAGGAGAGGAATTTGATTAATAATTTAGTTAGAATCTGGTGTATGGTTGAGCAATGCGAGATGTGGAAGGCATAGACAATACGTGTAAAGCAGAAATGGACGGATTATCTGCAAGGAGAGGAAACCACATGATCGTTTGTGGAAATTTCAATTTCTATTTCAATTTTCCTTATCCAATTGGACGTTGTTCGTGCCGTTAATCTGTCTAGGGGTCCTCGGACGGCGAGGCATCTGGTTCCCCTGGTTCAACTCTTAACCAGTTTCAGCACCATTCTTCTTCTTCTTCAGGTTCAAGGTCTTCAGAACATGTCAGCATGTTGGCAAGGTCTTACGAGTACCGTGGGCAACGCTCTTCCGATTCCGCAATCACAGGCATTGTTCCACTTCCGTGTGGCTACTACTTCTATGAGCATCTCCAGGGTTCCTTCTTGTTCAGCCACTGGCCTCAGGGACATGTCCATACTTCCTTTAGAACCCAATAGCTCCTCTACTCAACAGTTGACACAGGCACAGGTCAAGCAGAGCAAGAGCAAGAGCAAGATCCAGAACGGCAAACACAAACAACGCCATGATGAGGATGAGGATGAGGAAGTGGGCATCTCTAAATTACAAGTGCCCAGACAGAAATACATACCAGTTTCCAAGTCAGACCTTTTGGAGGCTATCATTTCCATGATGTTTAAATCCGACGACCAAGATGATATCCATCACTTTCGCCGCCTTGCTGTGTAAGATTAACTCTTACTATTTGTAGCATTTTTCAATCACTTTCGCGCGCGGCCGCCCACCTCACATGCTGGTGCGACTTCTAGATGCTTTTAGCCATGTCATGTCCATGATTGAATACTAATAGAATAAATTTGTAGGATATATATGCAACTATAAGTTAACTAAAGTTGGAGTTCTCTTGCATGTTGTTTCGGTCAAATAATGAAGCAATTACTTCTTTTATTTGGCATGGGCGGTCTCATATGAAGATTGTTTGTAGTCGGCTTTCTATAAATTTGATGTTATATTATATATTGATGTTTTGTTCCATCCATATGGCTCTCTAAGGTGGAGTGAATTAAGGAACTGAACTCTATGTAATCAACATCTGTTTGCTAACATATTTGTGGTCTGTTCGGTCCCCATTATCTCATTATGTGCCTCTTTGGCATAATTGCAGATGCTTAGACTCTATACTTCATGCTGAGCACAGAAGGATTTTAGAAGAGATGCGTTCTGATTATCAGGTTAGCAATTCAGTGGAAACCGAGGACTTCAGTCCACCCAATTCAGCTGATTCAGAAATGGAACACGTGGAGGATGGGTATGAATCTGATGAAGTTGACAGTGATAGAATCCTTGGAATTGAGGACAGTGAGGCCTATCAAGATATGGTTGAAGAAGCTGAATGGCAAATGCCTTTTTTCACCAATGGTTTAGACCTGAGAAGTCTTTTACGTTCTCTGGAGAAAAGTAGCAAGAAAGATTCTAATGCAGGGTCCAGGTACTTCTCTAAGAGTGTGATGATTCTTCCTCATATGGTGCAGGAATTGCTTTTCAAAAATTTGAAATCACATATCATCATTTTAGCTTTCTGTTATATAACTTTTTGGAATAGGTCAGTTCGGAAAAACAAATATTATATTAGGACTTCAGTGGTGTGAGACATTGAACTTTCCCAAAAGTTTGGAAGGACTTTGTTCTACAGTTCTTCTAGTTCCCCCAAAATGTCATTTCCACCACTTAATTTTTAATTTTTAAATTTGGTACTTCTAGTTTTCAATGAGGTGCTGTCATTGCATAGGAAAACCAAATTAACAAAATCATTGTTTAAGAAGATAATTTTCTCCCTAGAAATAGATGTTGTTCTTCTTCTTCTACTTTTTTAAATGAATGAATAGAACGAAGTAATATGCATTGACTGATGAGATGAACGCTGCTGCAGCATAACAAGTGAAATCATTATGCTTATTTATGTTTAAGAGAAAAGGGGGTATATATTTGAGTGCTATACTTCTCTTCTATTCAATTTTTATTTGCGGTTTTGTTTTCTTTGTTTGCAGAGTTACTGTTGCTTCTCGATTCCAACGTGCTTTCATGCAACTTCTTTCAGATGCACAATTTGAAGAACTATCACCTATGGATCTGACGTTAACATCTGCTTTGAACACGGACTATCTTCTGACTTTGCCAATATATGTTGATTGGAAGAAAGCGTATGAGTCCAATGCCATAATATTTAGGTAATTCCATGAATATGTGTATGTTTCTATTTTCATATTTAATTTTATAATGTGAAGAAATTGATCTTGAATCTGTGATATCATATATAAATAGATATATTATTTTTTCTTTAAATAAAGAACCATTGTAAAGTCTATTTTTAAGGTGGGTGTGGGTTTAATCAGTATGAATTTCAATATCTGTACTCTGGTGAAATAAAACTTCGGGATTCAAGTAATGTTTGAGATAAAAATAATTTACAAAATTTAGCATATTTCTTCAGTTTATGCAAGAATAACATATCACCAGTTTTCTATTGTAGGCGGGGATATGCAACTGAGAAGCAGAAGGGCCTATTAATTGTCGAAAAACTGGATTATCTTCAGTCTAAACTTCTGCAAAGAGTCTTCTCTATTATATCAAAACCCTTGGGGAAACTTGGCACTTGGATAAGTGAGGTCATTATTCTTTTTTCCCTCTTTTGGCCCACAGAAAAATATATTCATCTAGTCTAGCTTGTTAAATATAGAAAATTATAAATTCCTTTTGACTCGTGTGAAAGTTTTGTCAAGTTTTACTTCTTTAAATATCATTTATAAAATGTTTTGTACTCTTATGCAGCTTTATAAAAATGCAAGTCAGGAACCAGAATTACTAAAGTGGACAGAAAGATTGAAGCGTTGGCTAAATGAAGTATCACTAATTCAGAAATCATTACTTTATAATGGCAGTGCTTCAGATGAACAACAATGGTTGAACGAGTTAAATAATGGAGAACTCCCTATTGGGCTGGCAGCACAGAAGGCAGTGGCTCGCTATGAAGGGATTTTGTCTCCAGTTGGTCCCCGTGAAAAGCTCTTGAGGAGGTTACTTTCTTGGATTGGACTTATTCCCCCAACACGTGAAACAACTTTTGAGGTTGACAATGATACTAATTCTCTTGAACCTTATTTGAGGTTCGTTTACTCTTCATAAAATATTTACTTATTTAGCTCTTCTAAGTACTTCTCTTATTCGCACATTATATCAATCCTCTTATTTCTCCATGGAATTACCTGTTTCATTTCTGTTAGATCCTGTGATAATTTTAGGCTATGAATCATACACGCAAGATAGATGAAGCACAGACACAATGACATGTCAGGATTGGATGCAACATGGACATTTATTTTAAAAATATACAACTATGTAAGTATTGATATATTAGAATGAAAACTCCAAGAAGTCTACCATAATATGCCTAGTATGTCTTAAAACATTTAAGAAGTATTCAACAAACATCAAAATTTGTTCATAAAAGTACCATTTAATACTGTTGAAGCATTGACATGAGTGCCAAGAATTTATGTCACCAAAAAAAAAAAAAAAAAGAATTTGTGTCAAACACGGACAGCTTCTTTGATGACTTGATATTTACCTCACAGCTTCTAGGTAAACATAAACTATTTGAATGGTGATGCTTTCAATCTCCATTAACATCAGAGGCTGATTCTTAGACGTTTGTACTCAAATCCCCACCACTAGCACAGCATAGAACAGCTGGATTGTACCGATTTGTGAATCATAAAATTTTAAAATAATCAAATGAATTTATTCTTTATCATATTTTTTTTTGTTTCATCTTGTCAATTAGGGATAATAATTAGTGTGGACTGCATAGAAAACTGAAGCCATGAAGTGGATCTGATGTAATTGAAAAAGATAATATATCTGTGAAATAACATATTAACTTTCTTGATGTCATGAAGTTTTTCATGTCAAGTTAGATTATGTTCTTAGTAGATTTTTTAATATGCAAGTTTTAGGTGTAATTTAGTTGAAACATCATCTTGTGAGATGACCGAGCCATAGAATTATCCATCCAGGCCTTCTTTCCTTTCAAGGATATCGCTAAGTGATATATGGAGGCCTGCAACAAGGAAGTACTGTGGAAACAATCCCTGGAAGATGTTGAAAACTTCTATTTCCATACTTTTCTCTCAGTCAGTTCTCAAGGTATTCATCATTGGTCACTATGCACATATTTTTGCAATTGTTTAATGTTGTATAAATATGTACTAAGTAAATTGCAGTTTCGTCTTAGTAAGATGTTTAAATTTCATGACTTCTCCCTTTGTTTGGAAAATCTATACTTTCTCTCATGAAATCAAAAGTTACACTACATTCACTTCCTTGCCTGAAACATAAACCACAATTATGGGTATGTTTGAAAACAGTTTTTGAAAAGTGATTTCACACAATCCAAGGTGAGTATGTGAGAGAATTTTGTTTGGACTTGTATGAAAGTGCTTTTCAGAAGTGGTTGCCAAACGTGTTCTACATCTGTTTTGATCAAAATGCTGTTACACACACATATCATTTTTTAGTATATCAAGTATTACATATGTTTTGGGAGAGTCAGTGAACATTTAATATTGACAAACATAAAAAGTAGTTAATTTTGGAAATTTATAACTAGAATAAATTAACTTAATACTTTTAAACACAAAATAAAGGGCTGAAAAAAGTTCAGTGCTATTATCTTTAGAATAAATAAATATTAAGTGGTCCATGTATAATTTCATAAGAAAAAGGATGAATTTGTAATTTTAGTAGCTCTGGAGGGAGAAGATTGTAATTTATTCTTGCATATATATATACATATATCAACTATATTGCAGGGAACTGATCCAACATTACTTTAGGGGATGAATTATGGAAATTTCTCGTATTTATGACCTAAATTTTTAAGTTCTTTTTTAGGCAGGCAGTGCTATCATTTTCCTGATTAATATTGAATTTCTTTTCTCTTATTTTGGGACTGATTTTAAGTAACCTTCTTATCTTCATTTTTTTTTTAAAAAAAATTTGGATGCCAACATGTAATTTCTAACAAATTGGTTAGAGTAGTTCAGTCTTATGATTCCATCATCCCACTTCCGTTGGGTGACACAAATTTCGTCCTTTTGCTGTTTTTTCTTTTTGCAAATTTCTTGTTGCCAGCTATTAGGTTTATGCTGTTTCCATTAAGAAGAAAGCTAATATAATTAGGTTCCCTAGTTGTGACTTGTGATTGTAAATAAGAAATCGAGTTCTTTACTGGAAATCATGTTTTGTTGCATAGTTATAACTATCTAAATAAGTTGTTCCCTGACTACTTTCATAATAGGAGCCAGCATTCGAAGAGTTAATTTTACTTTATACTAAGGAGGTCAGCGAAAGAGATGCCAAAGATAAAGCTGCAGTTCCAGAGTTGCAGCTAAAGATCTATGAAAGAATTCCTATTCCGGATTTACCGGTAAAACTTGTGCAACTGCAGGGACTGTCAGTTGCCTCATTAGTCATAAATCGTTGGTTATAAAGATCTTCAAAATGTTGCTTCTGATGTAATTTTTCCTATATAAATATAGTTATTGTTTAACTTTTCAGATGTTGTTAAATTTTGTTTGCAGGTAATTTTCCCTCACAAAAAGCTATCATTCCGCGCCATTGACACAGTATGAATTAATCAGCAAAAAATTTCACTACTAGTTTAAATTTTTCTGATATTAAATTGTTGAAAAGTTTTACCCCACAGGTGTGGTGGTATTTTTATGACTTTTTTTTAACTCTCAATGCTAATAAATTTACACTGAACAAGCATTAATCAACCATATTCAGGGCCTGCTTTTCAAGAGATTAAGTAGTGCTAAGCTCTTTAGTCTTAACCTAACAAATAGTGATAGTTCTCAGTTTAAATTTCATAGGCAAGATAGCCTGTATTTATTGATGTCACCTTTTGTTGAGACTAGTATACTGGATTTATAGACTTGTCATGCTCTCCTTTTTTTGTTAATTTAATTAGAATTTCATGATGTGATGCTGTTTGTTTATGGTGAAGGTTTCTTAATCCTGTATTGTTTAGCCTGATGACTTCAACTTTGAACTTACAGGTCCGCTTGGATGCTGCTTCAATATTGGGACTTTTGGCATTTGTCATAAACTACAAATTTGAGAATGTCTTGTCTTCACCGTATGTACATCTTACTTCTTATTTAACTATTCTGAAAAATGTTGCAGAAAATTTTTATCCGGGTTTGGACTTAATTGTCATTTGGGTTGTCTGATTCTTGGTAAACCATGCCTTAAGAATCTGGAATATATTACTCAAAAGCATGTTGATTCCTGAATCTTGTGTGTGTGTGTGTTTCTTTTGTTTTTTTTTTGCTCCTGTTCATGATCTATGTTATCAAGCTTGACTGTATAGCTCTACAAGCTATATGCACATATTGTTGAATTGAACACATTATGAACTGTTATTCTCCTACATACTATTGATCCGTCCCCTGTTTTGAATTTTAGAACATATTATGAGCGCCTGTAACAATATTATAATTGTTATGGCAGGTCAGCTATATTTCTTGATGTGGTTGCTACAAGTGCTCTAATAATATATGTGAGCCGTGTAATCTTAGGTTACAAGCAGACATGGGATCGGTATCAGGTGAGTTTTCACAATATTCCTCATGACTATCTAAGGTTGTGATGCTAGAGACGATAATGATAGTGATTTATGCCATGCGTAAATGCAAATTTATGAATTGTGAGGAATGTTTTATTGCAGCTGTTAGTCAACAAGACTCTTTATGAGAAAACATTAGCAAGTGGCTTTGGCTCAGTGCATTTTCTTCTAGACGCTTCTGAGCAGCAGCAAGTGAGAAAGTCTTTTCTTTCCTGTTCTTGTTGCATTTTTCTTTTCAACTCATGAAGTTAGATAGTTTAAACAACAACAAAGCCTTCGTTGATCCATGTCATAAAAGATTCAACAGTTTTACATTGACTGTTGAGGGC
>QFDD01006118.1:0-12173 GCA_006871305.1 Vachellia collinsii | reverse complement strand
AGAGAGAGAGAGAGAGAGTTCATTTAATGAGATATGTACGACGTCTCAAACATTTCTGAGCCATACAGTACTGAATTTTTCTTCTAAACATGTTGATTACTCTTACACTGTTAATGTCATGAAATCAAATCAACCACGAGAGAGGACTTTGAATATAATGGAGCCATCAGGCCAAGGGAGGAAGAACAATTCCCAATGGGAGGAAAAAAAATATAAGTGTGGACAGCTATCTATCCGTGGATCGAGATTTTGCATTTTTGACTTCAACATGCCCCCACGTGATGCCTTCACTCTCATTGGCCTTGTTTCTAATCTGAACATGTATGGTATGGAATACGACCATGCTTGTGACTGCAGTTATTAGTACATATATATACATACAATTTCTGATCTCAAAACTCCATCCCTGGAGATGCACGAACAACACTTTGTCCTCCGGTGTCCATAGTCAACTATAACAGTAACAAATTTTATCACACTAATTAGTTAGGGTTAGAGTTAGGCTTGACTATGTCGATAGTGTAATTCTATTATATCCTTTTAACAACTAAATATTTAAATGAATTGGTAGTATTAATTTACAAAAAGATTTGATTTGTCACTTTAATTGAGTCTTCTTTTCGATTTGTCTCTTTTCTTCTCAAAGGATTCCATTAGTACACGGTCTCATCATCAACGCTTCCAGGCCACTCTTGATGACCTTCTTTTTAATCTGTGTAAATCCAAATAACTTCAAATGATTTTTTACAATTTTTTTTTCAATTCATGACAATTCTTCATCTTAATTGTTAATTATAAATCTTATATATTTTTTTTATATGATGATCTATCCATCTTAATAAGGTTAATACAAAATTTGATTTCCTCTAATTTTATTTCATTTAAAACATTGATCTCTATAATTTAATAAAAACATGGGCAAAGTTTTCTTTTAAAGAACTAAAAGCTACGATTTGAAATTTAAGGAATCAAAATTAAAATAAAAATAAATTTTATAGATTAAACATTATATTAACACATCTCAATATCATCATTTTATCTATCCCAACTTTATGCTTTTATTATTCTCTTAATTAAAACCCAACATTCATTATGATATAATAGGAGAGAGGAGATCATCCTCTTCGGTTAGGTGAATCAGTACTATTATCAGGCACTGTATGATTAATTAGAAATGTCTCTACTAACCTTTGTTAGCTAGATACATTCGCTCCCATAGATGAATACCCCAAATGAATTAATTAAAAAAATGTGTAATATAATTGACCCAAGTAGAGAGATTGGAATCGCCCTTATAACGTGGATAAGGACATGTTGATTTTGATTTGGCTTCTTCTTCCTACTTTAAATCAAAGATGGAGATTGGCAAAAAAAAAATCAAATATGGAGATTGGGGAATAATAATAAATATAATATTAATAATAGTCTATATGAGTACTAATTTCAGAGGCAGTGGTTACTGCTTAACCCCAACCACTCAATGCCTATAAAAGATACTACCACCCCCAGATAAATATATATGTTTTGTTTTATAAAATAATAAAATAAAACATGGTCAAACCCAGTGGACAGTAGTAGCTAGCCACGGTCCAACTCCACTTAGTACAAATTTTGGTTCCCTAACGTTTGATAAATTGTTTGAATATCTCGTCCACAGATTACGAACCACTTTTGCAATTACGTGAGGGACAAGCTTCAATTACTCACGTCAAGTTGACAATATTATTGATGAATCTACTTGTCACAGACTTTGCATCAGAATTAATCCCAGCCACACGTTCTCTGGTGTTTCGACCGCTCCGGCCGATATTTACGCTTCAATTACAACCTCTTCAAAAAACCGAATCCGACCAGCAAGTTTAAACCATAAATCAGTAAATCCATTATTGATCAGATCCGATTGAATAGTTGAATTGGAGATCGGTTTAGACCAATCAAACCGGTATTGAACTGATCAAACCGCTGAATCATTGAATTGACAATTTGACTTGTGTTTTAAAAAAAAAGATTATTTAAAAAATTTAAAAGGTAAATACACTGAAATTTTTTTAAAAAAAAACATGGTAACAAAATTAACTTTAAATTTTTTTGTTTTTTATTTAAACAAATTTTTGCATAAAGACATAAAATAAAATTAATTCATTTTATCCCAATTGTTTTTATTACTGATATTTAATTAAACTTTAAAAATTTAAAATATAGGTAAAATAAAATAATATTCTAGGTTCTAGCTATTAATTTTTTAAAATAAAATACAGTTTACTAAATTATATTATTTTAATATAGCCGGTTTGATCCCAGCTTAAACCCGATCTGAACCATCAACCATTAAACCATTATCTCATCCCGTTCTTGAACTTTGCTATTAATAATTACGAATAATAGATCATTTGGTTGAATATGGAGGAACTATTCATTATATCACTACGAATTTTCATCTTGCATTAGCAAAGTTAGTGAAATTTTTTCCTTAATATAAAACTAAAAGCAATTTTAGCATAAATTTGAGAATCTTTTCTCTTCATATATATAATATTAGCCTAGAGGGGTTCGTGTTTTTAACAGAGACAGAGCTTAGAGAATGATTCGCAATTTCGCATTATTTACAATTTGTAATAAGTGCAATTAATATTTAATATTTGACATTGATGTAAATACCGATTGGCTCAGTTATATCCATCATCATGATCAATTCATCCAACAGTTCCAACTTCGAATTTTATAAAATCAATGCATAGAGAAGAAATTTATTAAAATTATGATGCGTATGTGTAATTATATAACTCTTGATTTGATATTTGACGCTTTATCCGCTTGTCTTATATGGTTACGTGAATATGTCTTGAGGTTTCATGAATCCTATAAATAAATTACCCGGTTATGCATGGTCTTGTTCATGTTTTTTTGGTCAGAACTAATCAGGGGAAAATGTTAAATTTAAATTTGTTATGTATATAAATACTCTATGTCCTCTTTGAAAGATATTTTCCCCCCTTTTATGTATATACACAGTCTTACTTTCGCTAATAATTTATCATGCACGTTGCTGATATCTTTATTTATGATAGGAAAAGCGACTTGAGAGGGACACATATATGGTTTTAAATAAACATATAGATATTAGTTAGATAATAATTAAAATGTAGGTAAATAAAGAATCCTCGTACTCTTTGATATATGTTTTATTTTTTTTTTTACCAAACAACTTCTAAGCGAGAGAGCCTCTAATTAATTAAAAGATTAATTAGAGATCCGAAAATGTGCATGCATGTTCCCTGAGTCCATATAGCTTATGATTGCATTAGACAAGACCACACTAACAATGAATATATATCATACTTTTATTTACTTAATTGGATCGCCCACTCAAGAAAATAATTATAATAGCACAAAAAGCATATGTCAGATCCGACCGGATAAAGGTTCTAAATCACTTTAAGAATATTTAATTATATTTAATGTACTAAATTACCATATCAAATGGGTCAGTGCTCCACTAATCAAACAAAGCTTTTTCTAAAGCAATTGTTTACTTTAGTTCCCATATGCCCATCACAAAGTTCCTAGCTAGATAAACATGACAAATTGTCACCGTAAATATAGTTATAATTCAAAAGATAAAATGTATTACTCACTCTCATTCTGAATGTAGGTAAAAACTATACAACTAATTTGAAAAGACAAATAAAATTAGTTAAGTTAGTTATTTGTAAAAAAATATGTATTGTTTTTCTTGCATTATTCCTTTTTAATTATTTGCATCGAAGACTACTTCCTTAATGAAAAATCCCCTTATCCTACTGCTAAATATTTAGTTCAACTAGTAAGGGGTTGTACCAATTTAACCCTCTGTCATCCTTATGGTTCTTCCTAGCTCGATCCAGATTAATCTGGACGGCCTATAAATCCTCCAAGTTAAAAGTGAGGTAGGTTTAAGACATCGAATGCTCTACATAAAATAAAATAAAATCCCCTCACTATGTATATTCAATATGGAAATTTTTAAAAAAGTTATATATTTAAAAGATGAAGTGAATTGAAGTCTTATATTTATGATGAAAAACAAATTTCTCTTTGTAACTCTTAATTACATTTAGGGGGGACGGAGTATAGAATTAGGGGGAAAAAGTACTACTAACAAAGGTTGGGTCTAATTGAAAGAGATGATCTCCAGTAACGTGACAAACTAATATTCCAATCACAAGTGGCAAAAGTATTAGTATTACTCATTCTAAATCTAAATGTATGTAGAAGCTAGATGATAACTAATTTGTAGATATTTATGAAATTAGTTAAATTAATTATTTGTAAAAATATGTAATGTTTTTTTTCTGAATTATTCCTTTTAATTACTACCTCTAACCCTTAATATAAGAATCAGATAACTTTTTTATGACAATAGTAAAAAAGAATAAATTACTTAATTATAACATACACTATAAAATACTCATATGTATAATTCAATTATATATAAGTTTATAAGTAATATCAAATTATAAGCAGGTAAATTAATCTCTAAAAAAAATCAACTAGCTCTTATATTAAGATCAGATGTAGTATTTGGATTAGAAAATACACTGTTCGAAAAACCGGACCGGACCGGCCGGTTCAAACCGGAAACCGGTGAAACGGCCGCTGGTCTGGTCTGGTTGACTGTTTGAACCGATGACCGGTTCGAACCGGTCAAACCAGTGTTGAATCGGTTGAACCAGTGGTTCAACCGGTTCACCTCCTTTTTTTAAAAAAAAATTAAAAACTAGAAACAATGAAAAAAGGGGAATCAAAGTGTGATAATGTGGTTCATTAATTTTTTTTAAAAAAATATGGTAACAAAATAAGTCTTTAATTTTTTGTTTTCTATTTAAACAAATTTATATATGAGGATATAAAATAAAATTAATTCATTTTATCCCATTTTTTATCACTGATATTTGATTAAACTCTAAAAATTTAAAATATGGGTAAAATAAAATAATATTATAGGTTTTATCTATTAATTTTTTTTAAAATAAAATATAATCTATTAAATTATATTATTTTAATATAACCGGTTTAACTCCGGCTTGAACCCGGTCTGAACCATTAACCCTTGAACCACTGTCTCACCCGGTTCAATGCCCGGTCCGGTTTTTTGAACCTTGAGAAAATATTTCCTTGATGAAAAACTCCCTTAACATTTTCAATCAACAATGAGAGTTTAGGAAAAAATTATAAATCTATAAGGCTAAGTGAATTAAAGTATTAAATTTAGGATTAAAACAAACTTCTCTTTATAACTTACATTTGGGGAGGATGGAATATATATAATTAAGAAAAAGGTGCTGCCAATTAGGGTTGAGTCTAATGAAAGATGTTAATTCATCGTAACATGACGAATCAATGTTTAAATCCTCACAAAGAAATATTTTCACATTTAATACCTCAGAGTGCTTTAAATAAGATTACCTTCAATAAGAAGCTAACTATTCTTAGTAAAAAGAATGTACTCCCTTCAGTCTTTAATGTAAGCTACTTAACTAATTTGAGTAAATTAAAAAACATGAAATAAATTGGTTAATTAATTTGAATAAACATAGCATAGTTTTTCTAAAATACCCTTGTAAAATATTGGATTGTATACTAATTTATAAATTAGATAAATTAGTTTGTGAAAAATTACTAAATATAGGAGACAAAATTAAGATCTTAAATTTATAACTAAATATAATAACTCTTATGTTATAGACTCAAAGTAAGATTTAAGGAAAGCCAAATTAGAACGCTTCCAATGGATGCGCGTTGGTGGATTATACTTTGATTCGTGGTTTGTCGTTTCGGACAATTATATATATAGATATATATATATATATATATTATCAAAGCAATAATCAAATTCAACTTTTGGTTCCAATGGGAGGGTGGAAAGTGGCTAACTGGTACCCAGAGAAGCTTTATTTTTTCCCTGGAGGTACGTGACATCCTAAACCATTATCTTCGATTAAATTAATGAATTTAATTATAATTACTTAGTTAAGTCACTTAGGACCTTGTTCTGATCGGAAAGCAATATATGCCCTTCCTTGTGTGGAAGCCTTGAATCGATTGTTGTAGTAAAATAGCTTTATAGACCTCGCTAGGTATACTTGTATGCGTGATTTTTTAATACTACATCCGATATTTGTTGTAAGAGTTGAATATGAATTATATTTGATCTTAAATATAATATTATATATATTCTATTTTGTATATCTAGCTTTTTTTTTTTAAACTATTTCTATCAATATTCTCTTGACTACAAGACCCTATACATTTTACATTTTAATTATTATTTTATGTAAGGGTATTTTTGAAATATCAAGTGAATTAATCAATTTAATTTATTTCTTTAATTTTTATAAAAAAAAGTCAATTGACTCTTATAATATAGATATGAGGTGGTGTTTGAATGTTCTTAGAATTCAATCGGACTGATCAATCAATTTAATTAACTGGCAAATGACGAACTAGACGTTAATATTTAGTCTGATGATTTGGGATTGGGATGTTTTCAAAATTGATATAGCTTAAAGATCGGTCAAATCCCCCAAAAAACCGTGTTGAATTTTTTTTCAATTAAATTACATTTACAATATGATTGGCTACGCACCTTTAAACATTATTTATATAATTACTTAGTTTCTGCAAATTTATTGATCAAGCCAATAGTATCTCGCTTACCGTGTACTGTGTCTGTCATTAACAATAAACTAGTTTACACTTTTCATATAAGCAATTAATTTTAATCTTCCACAATTACCGGAACAAGGACTTCAAAAAGTAGAATCGCTACCTAACAAATTAATTAAAAGAAAACTTATAATATAATATTTGAGTGAACTGACTAAAAACACCAATTAAGTGGTTAAGTGTTAACCCTCCTAAAATACTATTTTTGTTTTACAGGAACGATTTTTATGCAGTGCTCATTGATTACACAATGTTGGCATTAATTAAAGAAATCACGTAAAATAAGTAATGTGAGTGTGAATTAGATGCCTTTTGTAGTCATCAAAACGCTTCCCGGTCTTTGATTCATGCATGATTTAGAAGTAATCCTCAGATCTTATTTATAAAGCAGAGAAATAATGAATCTATTGATCCTATCAATAAGTCAGTGATTAAATTTTTCATATAAATGTATAATTTCATCATTCATTTATTATTACATTTATTTTATTTTTATGCGGTACAAAGTATATTAAACAAAGATAGAGTTGAAAAGTTGTTAATTTTAACGAAGAGTTAATGTAGTTTAAGGTTTTCCTTAACTTGTATGAAACATGTTGAAAATATTTATAAATAGAATCAAATGAATATATTTTTATAACACTTTAGATTTAAAAAAGAATTAGATAAGAATTAGTCTGAAGCTTAAAATGGTTTAAGGATACCCTTAGTAATTCATTGGATTATTTTTTGTAAATTTATTTTTTAACCGATATTTTTTGCCAGAATTTATTAACAGTTTACATGAATTATTCATATGGTCAAGACACGTATAATCTATTTTTTTTCAATAATTATTTATCAATGAATATAACATTGCAGGCCATTTGAAAATAGGTTTCTGAACGAGACATTTTAAAGATTAAAACAATTAGAGAAACTAAAGATTATAGATGTGGAAAAACGTCATTATCTACTTCTTCATCCCTTGTAATTAAATCATTACACACAAATACACAGTTTTAATATGTTCTTCTGCGCAATGAAAAGTTGTAGTGCACGAATTGCTTATTACTTACTCTGATTTTACTGTAAAATACTTTTTTGAGTGATTTCATATTTCATAATACAATATATTTAAAAAAAATAACGACTCATTAGTAACCCTATTCAGATAATATATCTTAGGTAAAAATTAAAACTTCAAACCATGCTAATGTGAATTGTAAATAGAATATGGAAAAATCGAGAAAAACTCCCACGTTATAAATTTTTGTGACCAAAATAATATAATAAATTTATATATATGGAGAATATCAGTAGTTTACAAATTTTTGTATACTTGGTCTCTCTCACTGATTAAATTTAGGAAAATTCTGGAAAAAGAATCTGAAAATTGAAAAAAGACAGAGAGGTGGTAAGAGATTTCAAGATGAAAGAAAGGTGTGAAATTATAAAACGGGATTTTTTAAATTTAAAGAAAAAGGAAAAAATGAAGGAAAATACTGAAATGCCCTCACCTTTTTTTTTTTTTTTAATTTTCAAACCATATTGACATAGATGACACCGGTGCCAAATCCCCCCTTGGAAACCAACCACAAATCTCCTGCGCGAAGCTTCAGCGACTGCGACTGGCCGCCTGCGAACTAGTTGCTAGAGGGAGAAATTAATTTTGCTTCCCACTCCCCCACTTGAATTCCTAAAACATTGGTGCATTTCAATATATAATATGCAAAAATAAATAAATATATATACATATAGCGTATTCACAGATTTTTTTTTGTCAAGTATTCACAGATTTTATTAAAGCATTCATCATATTTCATTAGATATTACTATATTTTATTTAATTAGGTAACAAATCCACATTCTTAGGTTATTCACAAATTTTGTATAAGTATTGTCAACATTTCAATAAATATTACCAAAATTTTGTTTACCGAATAATAAATCCATACTTTCAGAGCATTTATAAGTCTTGTATTAACATTATCCACATTTAATCAAGTATTACCAATTTTTGGTTTATCCAAGTAATAAATCCACTCTTTTATGTATTTAACAAGTTTTACTAAAGAATTCCCCACATTTCATTAAGCATTATCAAATTTGTAAATGATATGAAAGTGTACATTTGTTACTTGATAAACGCAAGTTAGTAAATGCTTATACAAACTTTGCGAATAACCTGAAAGTTTGTAGTTGTTACCAGGATAAATACAAATTGATAATATTTAAAGAAATGTAGGGAATGTTTTAACAAAATTTGTGAACATACTAAAGTTAAAACAAAGGAATTCACTTATATTTGTTTTTGCATATTATATTTAGAAATGCATTGACCAATGTTTTTGGCATTCAAGTGAAATGGATTCAAATCCCACCTCCACAACTTGCCAAAATAATTTCTTCCTCCAACAGCCAACTTGTCAGAAGTTAGTCGTTGGAGTTCTAGCACTGAAAGTTGGTTGTTGGCCGTCGGAGGGGATCCAATGCCTACAACCAGTGGATGGCCACTGACATCATCATCTCTAGTGATGTGGTTTGGGAATTTTTTAAAATGGTTGAATGTATTTCAGTTTTTTCCTTCATATTTTGTGTTTTTCTTCCAAATTTAAAAAACTCATTTTGAGATTTCACACATCTCGATCATTATGAAATCTTCTAACACTTTTCCGTCCTTTCTCAATTTTCATGTTCTTTTAAATTAGTAGTTTTCATATTTCAATGAGTAAAATGATCTACATTTTTATTAGATTATATGGACCGATATTTTAAATAACATGAAATATGAGAGAGTAAAATGAATTTTAAATTTATGAGACCAAAGCCAAAATTGGATCAAACTTAACAGACTTGAAATTGTATTAAATCATAAAATTTAAAAGTTTAAAAGCTATTGAAAAGGGTATTAAGATGTAAATTTACTTTAAAAGTCTTTTTTTCCTAAAAAGCAATGTTGCTTTGGAAGCTTTTGTATAAGTAATATTAATCTAAAAGCTTCAACATATAGTAATGTTATCTCATGTCATTATAAAATTAATGTTGAGCATTAAAAATTGACATTGACTATTGACATTTTTAACGAAAGGGGTAACATTGCTCTACTCTAAAACTTTTGAGGCAATATTGCTCTTAAAAAACTTTCAATGCAACAATGCTCTTAGAAAATTTTCAGAACTACATTGCTCATCATAAAAATTTTTTTAGATAAATTTACACCTTAATATTAAAAAAAAAGGAATGAACAGAGAGGGGTTGACATTAAGGCCGGAGAGTGGCGGCGGCCATGGTGAAGGAGGGCCGAGGAGGGTGGGGTGGGGCCGTGGGGCGAAGGAAGAAGACAAGGGTAGGTCCGACGCTCCGCTGCGCCATCTCCCTCTTGCCCATTACTTCATGCTTTTTCTAATTTGAAAATTCATTCCCTAACCTTTTGTAGATAATTTAAAATAATTAGGGAGCATGAGGAAAATCATCCATTGATAAATTAATTAAAAAAATGAAATATGTATTATCTGGAATGTCAGTTGCAGTTATATAATGTAGAAGTTCAGTTGTATAATGTAAAATGTCAGTTGTATTTGTATTTTTATAAAAATTTATATAACTGATTTTCTATAATATATAACTGAATTTTCACAATATGCAGATCTCATTCTCAAATGAATTTGTTAATGATTAATTTTTCCTCAATTCTCCCAAATAATTAATGCTTCTTTAGTGTATTCCTTTTTGTTTCCCTTAAAAAAAACCTTTATATTGCCAAATGATTTAATCATAATTCTTAAAAAAATGATAGGTTTCATTGGAAATTTTCATACACACGATTTAGATGTTTAATTTTATTTGAAAATACCCCGTTTTTCTCACTTAATCATTCACTATATTGATAATTATAATTTGTATGTTGAGTTAGCTTGTTAACCCAAATCCTAAACCATGGTTAATAAGTGATCACCCTACAACATCCCCATAGTTCAAAATTAATAAATCAATAATATCCCATCACCCAAACCCCCACCACAAAACACCCCCTTTAATTAATTTCTCTATTACACACGCGGAGACAGGCACAACCAGTTTTAGCCGCACATTTCCACGCGCCCTTCACAGTCGCACAACCCTTGGTGTTTTTTAATAGTATTTGTTTTGTCTATCATATACCTCTTTATCCTAGTCTCAATATTTAAGTAATATTCAATAAGAGAGTAGTTAACTCAGTAAACCTATCTTAAATTTTAAAAAAATAAATCTTCATCTTTATCTATATTCAAATACGTCTTACATCTCTCTCTCTGTCCAATATCAAATATGTCTTACATCTCTCTCTTTTGCCAATTATGTATTATGTACCCATGATAATTAAGGATAAAACTGAAAAAAATGATATTCCCTCCAACTGTAGATATAAAACATTGTTTATAATACAATTATACTGTAAATCAATAATTTCTTTTGAATGATATCCAATACTTTGAACAAGATGAGTATTTAATTATAGTTTTTTTAAAGTATGTTTCATCCATCTCTTAATGTAAAACACTTTTAACATGTATCATGGATATTAAGAAATTTAAAAAAAAAAATCTCATGAAACCGCCCCCCGGCCCCCGGGTTTTCCCCCATATCCATTGCATAATGCCAACATGTTCTCGTGCGTAATCATTCAACTCGCTTGCATTGACCAAGTACATGTGTTTTTCAACTGTTTGTTAAACTTCTATAAGTATTTTTACATAAATCGATACAAAATTCTTCTTATATATTTACTTTAAATTGTATATAATCGCTCATCACACGTAATGGAGTGTCTTTATCCCATATTCTGTTACTACATGATATTTTTCCTTGGCGTTAGGCCCCCCTTTGTTATTAGCTATGAATATCACTCTCTTACGTCTTTAATATACACCTCTATTAATTTTTTGAGAGATTAAAAAAGTTAAATAAATTATTTTATTTATATTGAAATAATTGTGTATATATCAATTTATTATTTAGATAAATTATAATTTGTGAAAAATAATGAATATATTAGTTTATTTCGTTGCTTTAGATTAGATTTAGAAGCTACATTTTTAATGTGATTTACGATTTATCAATTAAATATATAATATGAGTTTTATTTCGATTTTTGTGAATTTGACTTTCTAATGTTTTGACAAACATGTACAAAGTTCATTGTGGCTTATATGAAAGCCAAAGGTAGTGTAAGAGTTAAAACACTAATTTTGTAGTATTAAAAATATTTGTTAAGTTAGTTATTGTAATAAATATACATTGATTTTGAAAAGACCCTTTCTAATAAACAAGACATTTAATTTAATTAACAATTATTAAACACATATTCATGGTTATAGATTTTTTTTTTTTTTTACCATATATTACATATTTCAGATTAATACATTATGATCCAGGGCACAACATCGCCCACAAATAAGACCAAGGGCACAATTTAACATCAGGGTTATAACCCAGCCCACTAGTCT
>QFDD01006117.1:0-10898 GCA_006871305.1 Vachellia collinsii | reverse complement strand
CAAGAACACTGTGTATTCAAAAGTTTTTTAAAAAGTAATTTTATCTTAGAAATGTGAAAAAGAGAGCAAAATCACTTTATTCATTAAAATAGTTAATTTTGACTGTTAAATTTTCCCTTTGACCCATATGTGCTGACATGGCTAGATCACCCATGTCCGGTCAACCTTCATCTTCTTCCTTGCCATCAAACCACCTCCTCCTCTTCCACTTGAAGCCTTTTCATTGCCTAACACACCACCAATTGCCAGAAGAGAAGCAAGTGCCGCCATCCGCTGGTAGAAGAAGAGGATGCCGACGTTGAATCAAAGATGGACAAGTTCTTCGATCTCATCCACAACCTTGTACAGAGTCTCAAGAGCCACGGTGGGTGGGTGGCCAATGCTGATGACAACAAGAACAAGCAGATCAAGCGAGGGCGGGAACCCAGGTTTGAACTCCAAGATTTCGCCGACAATCATGGTGTTACCGCCGTCACCTTCAATGACGTCGCGACCTCTCCTCCATTTGACCCTGGGCTTGTTGGTTGTTGGAATCAAATTCTTACTATGCAAATTAATGTTCCCCTCTAGAATTTATGCTTAGTTTTCTTCATGGCCATATTATATATGTTGTTGATTTCTATCTTCAATCTAACTTGCCTTTCTCAACTTTCTTTCCTAAATATATATTGTTCTCCAGACAAGTGACCTGCAAACCATCCCTCTCACAGTAACTTGGACGATTTCCTCCCCATAAAGGGTTGCATGTTATGTATTTGGGATCATCTTTTTGGCTGAGGGATTGTGGTAGGGTCAAGAAGAAGAAATTGGTGACTGTGTATGAAAAGAGTATGCAACTAGGGGCATGCATTGTGTTAGAGAATTAGAGTGGTGAGCGATGTTTGTGTTTCCATGACCACTGCACAAGAAAACACAGTAAGAAGAATAGCATCACGATTTATTGGGCTTTCCTCTTTTTAATATTTTCCAAGGCTCTAAAACTTGAGCCTTGTTTATTGTAATCTTCCTCTTCTTGATTTCTTTGGGTTTCTCAATAATTGCAGCACTTATAAATGGAATCATCTCTCGTATGCAAAACAATACTTCCTAGTTACTAGTTAAGTCCAAGGTTTAAGGTTGCATGCCGGCTTTAGCTACAGATCAGCGTCGATCCTGTCTTCTTTGTGTGAGACATCTTGCATTTCTATTCGGGCATTAATTGTGTCTCGAGCAAGGAGAAGGCTTTGAGTGGAAGAGGAGGAGGTGGTCTGATGGCAAGGAAGAAGACGAACTGACTGGACATGGGTTCATCTAGCCACAGCCGTACATCTGCACATACGGTCAGAGATTTCATAGTCAAAATTAACCTTTTTAATTGATGAGGTGATTTTGCTCTTTTTTTCACACTTCCAGGGTAAAATTGCTTTTTAAAAAACTTTCGGGGTAAAAATGGACATTTACCCTAATAAAATCATTTAGCGTCGAAAAAAAGGTTAAGTGACAAAAATGATACAAAAAGTTTGTTGTAATGGACATTGGGTATCCGAAAGTTTTTGAGATTTCAATTTGGACATGAAAATTTTTAAAACAAGGTAATATTACCATTACTATTTAAAATATTAATTTTGATTGTTTTAGTTAACGAAATTATCTATATTATATATTAGTCAACTAAATGTTGACTGTTTAGAAATTTAATGAAAGGGTAAAATTGACTCTTTTTAAAATTTTCCAGTTCAAAATAATCTTTGAAAATTTCTCGGTGCCCAGTACAAATACGTGAAAACTTTTGAATTATATTTTCTCATTTACCCTTAAAAAAATAAACATTCTTCTTATGTTTACCCTAATTCAATGGGATATCTCACATAAGAAATATGAGAAGGCCTAGTTCTTCAATTTTAACTCTGTGTTAAGAATATTCTTAAAAAAAATTATTAATCAGACTTGAAAATCCAAAAGCGACTTATGTTTATTTCTACAGAGAAATGCACTATAATTTTAAAGGAAACCCCTGTGTGCGTATACATGTAATCAAGCATATGTGTATGTATATGGACGAACTTGAGCGTGTCATCACAGTATAAAATCCTCAAGGCTTTCTCTATATTCTCCAGTGGCCAAGGCCATTTAATCATTAATGCGGCCCTCGACCTCCAAGTTGTTATATATAAAATCAAAGTTCAATCTTCATCTCTCTATGACTGGCCGATTGATCAGGCAGGCATATTCCCTCAATAATCATACATGCTCATATTTTTCACATTCTCATGGTTGTTTACTCAATTTGTCTTTCAAATCCATTCCACTGTGATTGAAATGGAATTAAAGAAGGTTATTATAAAGACGATTGGTTTAGTACTTTCATGGACGATAACATTTCTGGCAACAAGAAGGATAGTTTCCAATTACTCGTTCGATTTCTCGAAGCGAGCATTGTCTCTACGATCCATGCATTTTTAGCTGTAACATTAGCTTCACTCTCCGTTCAAGACTGGAATTGTCACTCTGTCCAGTGCCTCCAGCATCTTCCCACGGGCAGGTAGCTAGGCTTAAACTCATCATAAAATTGGGAGCTTTGGCATTAAAAGTGGAATTAATAATCTTTGAAAACCGTACAGATGCAAACTCTGGCAGTGACTTTATCATATTTATTATATGAAATTGCAATATTACAAATTGCAGCAATGATGGCTGGTCTCCACTATCAACAGGCCATCATTTGGCTGCCGACGTAAGTATCCCGCTTGTAGTAAATTGCAATATTACAAATAGATAATTAAGTTTCATGGATCAAAAGGAACTAATAAGAGATATGATTTGATTTGTTGGCCACATTTTATTTGCTGCCACATATAGAGTTGCAAGGTTTGTGTTCAGTGCTCATGTTGCTGCAAACGTGTCTCTATTAGCCGAGAATCCGACAGTCATAAAGGTCTGCCCTATACGTACGTTGTTTGGAGTTTGAGGCACTAACTAATTAATTTCTTAATTATTAAAATATATATACACACACATATGTGTATGGATGCACTGTGTGGGTGATGGGATTGGGTTTGGAGATAGTGAGTTGTTCTGGCTGTGGAAGATAGTAAGAATTGTGTGATACAAATGGAAGGAGAGGGGTACAACAAAAGCACGGGAGCGAAGCGGTGGAGTGGGAGGACTAGGAATGGCTTAATTAGTGAAGTATTGATGGAAGGCAGCCGTTTATTCAGTTTAATTACATATAACAAAGCGAATGTCTCTCTAAACTCAAACTCATGCTATATGCCAATGACATAGCTAGCCAGCTTGGGTTTGAAGAAGGTGAAGTGAGGGTTATAAATATATTCCCTAATACAAAGGGATCGCATTGGATGGAGCAAGTTGCTCATCATCGAGCTTCCTTCCCCATATATGCCACTCTCATGCGCAACTGTTCGTTTTCGTTGTTCATATTGTGATATATATATACATAGATACACATGCGCACACAGCCTGAAATCAAAGTCCCAAGTTAATTATTTGATGAATGAAACCAGAAGCTTCATAGTTTATTTCAATTTCACCTGCTTAATTAAGCACATGGGGTCTGTTTGTTTGTTAGCCGCTACTATCATTTTTACCTGCAACACCCATGCACTCTTAGAACTTGAACAGTCGAGCCATCCAAAATAAAACATTAATTGGATGAGGTGGATGCTCGTTATATATCTCATTCGGCTTTTGTGTGTGTGTGGGTCTTACTCCCATATAAAATATGGGAACATCCCCAAGTAATATTCTGCTGATAAAGGGAGAGGGAGAAGCACACGAGTTCCTCATTTGTAACCGCCCCTCCCAAAGAAGGAAAAAAAGGACCTTATACTATTTTATAGATGGCTGGATGGTTGAGGAAAAAGCCGATACAAGAAGCGGCAACGTTGACTGTAAGATTAAATAAATAAAGACCCTTACTTCAGTTTCATATGATTTGAATATTTTCCTTATTTGGTTAAGCTGAGTTGTTCGTTAAAAATGCGAGTACCTGTATACGGAACTAAGTGATATTGCATGGATGCCAACAAGCTCTTGAATGGGGTGGTAAGCAATTTAATTTTTGCAAGAAGTGGAATAAAAGTTAAAATCTTGAAAAAGCTTGCTTATTCAGAAAGATAAAAACATTTAGCATTCTTTTTAAGATGACGTGAGAATACCTTGATTAAAAGTTTGTTTGTTAATATTTTCATAATCACTTTCACGCAAGTCGAGATAAAATTCATCTCACATATGTATCTTGGATTGCATACAATCATTTTCTATAAATTAATCCCAAACAAACTATAAATAAAAGAAGATGATGGAACTGGTTAGGATGTTCATTAAAAGTGATGAGCTTCTTCAACTCATTAGATCTAAATCATCCAAATTTAATCTAGATGGTCCAAATCTGATTTTATTATTTTCATTTTTATGAAGAAACTTATCTTAATTGATATAAAATCTAAAATAAAATTAATCTCTTAACTATTATATTTTTAAACAACGATGTTTTTATTAAAAAATTGCTAACTTTAAAAAATCATATCTAAACGTCTAAAAGTAACTAAGCAGAGTTGATCACAGTTTAATGAACAGCTTATGAGATGTTGCATTGATAGCTGCGTGAGCCCTGAGTTGAAGGGCTAAAACTGCGACCGCATGGCCACATATTTTGCATTTAATTACTTCTGTCTACGGTTGTTAGGGGTCGCTTTCTGCCAATTCAAAGCTCAAAAAGTGACAGGGTGGCACCTTTAATATTGTTGTACTTGTACCTAAATTGGCAAATCTGATCTTAAAACGCATGCCATTGTTTTAGGAGGGTTTTGCATGCATAGTGCAATGCAATGTACCTATTAGATCATATACTAATATAAAATTTATTTTATTTTTTTAAAGTTTAAAATATCAAATATATTATTTAAAAGTATTTATTTATATCTATCAATAGATTATATATCATTTAAATTAATTTAAAAAAATAATAAATATAAAATAATGGATTTAATCTCAATAAACTTTTAAAAAAAAAGTCAACATTTGCTAACAACTTAAAGGTGAACGTTAGTTCTTATCATATACTCCCTCGCTCCCTCCATTTCTAAATATGAAAACTTCTTTGGAACACAAATTGCATTTTCTATCCGTTTTCTGGTGACAGTTGCTCCGTGCAATTTATTGATTCATTTATTGCCACCGTCGGAGTTGTTATAGTAAAACTTTAGTCTTCCTGGCAGAATGAGACTCTCTGCTGAATTGATTTCTTCTTCGCATTCCTCTGAGTGAAATGGAAGAGAGCGTTAAGAAGACGATTGCTTTAGGAGTGATTTCATGGACGATAGCTTTTGTGATGGCGAGAAGGGTCTTCTGCAAGTACTCGTTCGACTTCAGCAACCGCCTTGTCTCCACAGTACATGCAACTTTAGCTGTAACTTTGGCTTCACTCTCTGTTCAAGATTGGAAATGTCCGCTGTGTCCCATGGCCTCAACATCTTCGCCTGCGCAGGTCAGTGTATATAAAACTCATGAAAAAGCGTCATAAATCAGTTAATAATGTTTTGGAAACTGAGGACAGGTGCAAGCTCTAGCGGTGAGCCTTTCGTATCTCATATATGATACTGTATGCTGCTTGTTTGGCGAAAAAGTCGGTCTGGACAACACCATCCACCATTTGGTCAGCATTGCTGGACTTTCTGCTGGTCTCTACTATCAAAAGGTCCCTTTTATTTTCGGTTATATAAATTGTCAAATCCTCTCTCGTTCAAAAGTGAAAACCCACTTCTAGATTATTTTGCGGTCTGTCAAAACTTGGGTTCTCCATTATTCAATCATGCAGTGTGGCTCAGAGATGGTGGGAGCTATTTGGGTGACGGAGATGTCAAGCCCTTTCCTGCATTTGAGGGAGCTTTTGAAGGAGATAGGTTACAGGGATACCGCAGTTAATTTGGCTGCCGACGTAAGTATACTGTCCCAGCAAATATTATCCAGTTACAGGGTCTGCTGGTAGATTGTTTAATTAGATCAAAAGGAACTAATAATAAGTGAGTTTGGTGGCCAGATTTTGTTTGCTGCCATATTTACAGTCGCAAGGATGGTGGCGGGTCCTTATATCACTTACGTCACTCTAACTGCTGAGAACCCGCCAATGATAAAGGTCTACCCTAAAAGTCATTAGTTATTTGGTAAAATTTGTTTGCTCTTGGAATTGTAATTGAGATTCAAGAATGGATTGTTCAGGCCATGGGATTGGGTCTGCAGCTGGTAAGCACCTTCTGGTTCTTGAAGATTGTAAGGATGATGAGATACAAGTTGAACAAGAGGACCACAGCAATGCATGGCAATAAGCACGCCAGCAAACTGGAGTGAGACGAGTAGTTATGGATTTCTGTGTTGGAGGCCGCCATTTGTTCAGTTTGATTAAGAAAGAGACCGTCTCGCCCAACACGTCGCCTCGTAGAAAACTCACTCATATGCCATGAAACGGCCCAGTTGGTCATTTGTTTTCACCATTTATGTAAACATCTGTAAGACGGTGGCCGCAGATTTAAAAATAAAAGTCCACTAAATAGCCCGTAGTAAAACCAATAGTTTTGACTAAAATATTGTTATTTATTTTTTAGGAAAACATGGTTCTATTACGATTGGTTTCTGGATGAAGAGAAACATGGTCTAAGATTAATTAATGAGCAGTTAAAATTTTGAAATAAAAGATATTTTAAAGTAAATTGAGTACACTAAAATGACGTATCGAAATGGAGAAGGTAAGCTTCAATTTGCCGTCAATTCAAATTGATTTCGATTAAATTTATGATTTTGTTGAATTTGTAAATGTTTATTGTATCAGATAAGAAACACTATTTCTATATTTGTCGAATTCAGGCGCAATGACGAAATTATAATAGAAAGGGCTGCAGTGTAATTTCACGCGACTGGAGGAACACTGATGGTAAGATTGCAAATTACACTTTAACCCAAATAAGAAAATTAGAATATCCAAAGATAGTGAATTCATTCCCGTTCAATATTAAACTAGCTCTTATGTCTTGTGCTGCGACGCAACCACCTAATTCAATATTAATTAAATATTATAAATGATGCGAAAAGCACTGTTTCCAATCAAAATAAGTCTAACAATTAGAGGCAAACTATTGAATTGACTGCTGTGCCCCCATGCTGTACTTAGTTAATTACTTCCCTCTTCCAACTTCAGTATTCTTATCGTACAAGGTATCCCAACTCCCAAGAAACCATATTTCGTGCTCAACAACATTAACGATTCAGTCCAAATGATGAGATAGCAATTTTTCAGCTCCAGTGAGAAAGGATGCATTGCCTAGATATCCACGGCTCTGTCAAAATGTTGCTCTAACTTCAATCTTTCCCGAAATCAGCACTGTAATGAGCACTGGATTCAAGTTTCTTCGCGTCATTCAGCTTCCGAACAGCCTGAAATCAAAGTCACAAGTTATCAAAATTACTGTCTCCTTGACTAACCGGAAAATGCGTTCATTCTCTTCTGTGCACGCCATAAGGGCTGCGAAAAATTATTTTATTATCCTAAACTATGATCAGAGAAGGAACTCGCCTTCATAAAATCTTCATGGATCACATAATCACGTTCTGCACGAATGGCAGACATTCCAGCTTCCGTGCAGACATTTCGGAGATCAGCCCCATTAAAGCCCTGCACAACATGCAACAGATAATATACATCAATCAAGCACAAGTGAGTTGATGAAGCTAACCCAACTTCATTAGACTAACCTCTGCAAGTTTAACAACAGCTTCATAGTCTATTTCACCATGCTTTGCAATTCCAGCAGCATGAATCTTGAGAATTTCCATCCTCGACTGCTCATTTGGCAATGGAATTTCTATTTTTCTATCCAGCCTGCCAGGACGCAGGAGAGCAGGGTCAAGCACATCAGGTCTGTTTGTTGCCATTATCATTTTAACCTACAAAAAGCCATGCACCATAAGTCAGAAGTGGAGAGAATATATATCCCAAAGAACGCGTGGATGAAGTCAGGGCTTGTTATATTTCATGCCCCTTATGTATGGCTCACAAAAATAAACATGCCACAGCTGAGAAGTATGCACAAAGCAGAGGAGGTGAAATGTTTCACCTGTGCCTTAAAACTTCATATTACTTGGAGGCAAAAGCCACAAGTAATACAAGATTATTCTTTCTTTTGTTCCCATGATTTGTCAGAATTCATTTGTAAATCTTACCAATCATGATAAGTTCAACAAGTAATTGCACCTTGAAACTCCAAGACAAGTGAAAATAGCAAGCTACAATTTATCTTTGACCATAAGGAGGAAAAAACCTTAAAACATTGTTCAAACGCAGATTTGTGAAGTGTATAATCTGTATAAAGCTATTTCCAAACCACCCCCAAACTTGTTTAACAAAAAAAATGGGGCCACAGAAAAGGAAAAAAATATTCCCCCAAAAGCAAAGAAAAATAAAAATAGCAAAAGGAATTTTATCTCCTTCAAATTTATGAATCGAACAACTATTTCAGAGGCATAGTTTTATAATGAAATAAAATTTGGGGATTCAGAATATAACATACCTTCCCAAGTGAATCAAATCCATCCAGTTGATTAAGCAACTCCATTAGTGTTCTCTGAATCTCACGATCTGCACTTGTTCCCTCACTGAAACGACGGCCACCGATGGCATCAATCTCATCCATAAAAATGATGCAGGGCTTAACACAAAGGAGTTCAACAATCAGCTTCCATTTGAACACATAAACAGAGAAATTAAATTGACACCAGTCTCACCTGATGATCACGTGCATATCCAAACATCTCTCGTATCAACCTAGCACTTTCTCCGATGTACTTGTCAATGATAGCACTTGAAACAACCTAATCGAGAATACAGGATGAAACACAACATATTCAACTTTAGAACAAATTTCAGAGTGCAATTCAGTTTTTTTTTTTTTTTTTTTTTTTAAAAAAAAAGAAGTCATCTGACCTTCAAGAAGCTCGCATCAATATTGCTGGCAATGGCCCTAGCCAACAAAGTCTTGCCAGTCCCAGGAGGTCCATAAAGAAGAACACCCTAAATATGAAATATTAAGATGCAAATCAAAATCAAAATGTAACTACTTGCTCCTTAAAATACACTTCCATGAAATATGAGAACACTTAAAATGACAAGGCTGCCTAAAACAAAGTTACACATGGATAATGCATTAAATTAACAAACCTTTGGAGGCTTTATTCCAACTCGAAGAAAGAGTTCAGGATTCATCAGAGGCAATTCAATTGATTCTCTCAGTTCCCTTATCTGATCAGATAAACCACCCACAGCTGAGTAACTGACGTTACCAGGATCTTCATGAAGCATGTTGTAAACTACCGGATCCACCTGGAACCCCATATCACAAAATAGTGACAATCATGCATTAAAGAACAGCTGATACTAAGTAGGAAAATGAGCCAAGAAAGAACATGAACACATTCATCCAGTAAATAATTGAATATTTTTCTGAAAACTTACTTCACGGGGAAGAGCCCTCATTATGGTCAGTGTTGTCATATCCAGAACAACTCTTGTTCCTGCAGTCAATTTCTCCTTATCCACTTTATTGCGGCAGCCAACCACATACCTTGGACCACTGCTTGCTTTGACAATCACTGTGATGGAAAAACAATCACAGTCCAAATGATGATTCAGTAAGTAGCTAGTTAACATAACTAATGCACCAGCACCAATTAACGAAGTAAACATTTCCTGTGTAACTGTGTTGTAAAGAGGAACAGAAGGTTGTCGAGCAATTAATCAGCTTAAATGAAGATAAAAAATTTGCAATATATTAGTTATTAAAACATAACATTCTGGTTAGCAATGCACTAATAGAGAACACCTAAAAGTCCGGATAGAGATGGTATAAGAGAAGTTGAATAGCAAGATAGCATTTCAAATTTTAAAAACATAGGCAGAATAATTACAGCGTTCATTGTCAAGAGGCCTAAGAACTTCGCCTATGATCTGCCCAACACTTTGAAGAGACTTCAAATCATCTTCCGTTTTATTGAACTCTTTCTTCGCACCACGCAAATTCTCCCTGACTGCAATTGGAATTATGAATCCAAAGTTACCAATCTCATCCATAATTATCATATTAATTATTGCAGAATTAAAAATGGGCAAAAGAAATGGAAAGTTTAAGGAAATTCGTTCTAATAAGAAAAACATAAGCTAATGAAGCGAACCATTTTCATATCAAAATGATGCAGCACAGCGCAAGCTAAAACCATACTGTAAAGCAGGCATAATCCACCGGCAGCCTTACCCAGATATCGGCTCCTCATTACCACGTCTATTTTCCATCCTCTCTAGTTAGGAATTATTGCCTCAGATTACAATAAATTTGTTATCTTAATAATCCGAGTGAGGAACTAGGCGACTTTTACAACAGATCCAGTCGTTAACAGCTTAACATTACCTAATTTCCCCAAATAGCTCAGGTTCCTTCCAGTCAGAAATCGATAGCCCAATCAATATCCAATAAAAGGTAAACTAATCAAAATTACTTTTCTTATATGCCAAGCGGGTGTGCTGATCTCACAGGATTGAGGATTAACAATGCCAAAGGGCACAAACCCTAAAACTTTGGTTTTCCCGATACAGTGAAAATTAAGACATAACCAAATCATAGAACGGTTTCATACCCAAAACAAAATCAGGAATTAAATCAGAAAATTATGCGCTTAATAAGATTGGCACCAGTTTGAGAGACCAACCCGATCGAACTCTGGACTCCAGTTCTTTGTGCTGAAGGAGTTTCTTTCGATAATCCGCCACCGCATTACGGCGTCGCGCGGCATCTTCTGCTTCTGCCATTGTTTTCGCGCCCCAAACTCGGTATATCGAATGGCAAGTATGCAGAGAC
>QFDD01006116.1:0-11470 GCA_006871305.1 Vachellia collinsii | reverse complement strand
AAATTCAGCGGCAAACTTTGCCACAGAAATTTCCGTGGTGAATTTCCGACGGAATATTCCATCGGTAATTTTCCACAGATTGAAAATTCCGTCGGTAACCATTTTGTCACAGTGAAATTTGTGACGGAACGAATTCTGTCTGAAATTTCGTCTGAAATTCATTCTGTGGCAAATTTCTCGGAAATTTCATCTAAAATTCATTCCGTTGGAAATTCAATGGCAAACCACAATTTCGTCAGTAATTCCATTGCTAATTTGATGTTTTTTTGTAGTGCATAGAGAAATGAAAGAAGAGTGAAGTTAGCATGAAGGAACAAGAACAAGAAGAGAAGAATTTAAAGCTAAATATCAAGGTAAAGTTGTGTTGTGGTGCAAGATATCCCGTATTCTTGATCTCTTGGCTCTTCTCTTAAACACTATGATTTTATTTTCATGATTGATGGGGAAATTTGCTGCTGCAAAAGTTAGGTTTTTGAGAGAGAAAATGAGAAAGAGTGAGATTTAGATGAAATAGTTGTTAGGAAATCAATCTATGCATGATTTGGAACCTATTGGTAGCTTGTTTGAATTGATTTGATCTTGTATGAAAATTTTGGCATGAAGTCATTGTTCATGGCCACTGGTTGACACTGTTCATGCAAGGGAAGAAATGATTTTGTGATGTTTAATGATGGGAAAATGTTTAGGAATGTGATTATGCATGTATGTGAAGGTAGAAATTTAAAAATCACATTTTCTTCAATTTTTGGGATTTCCAACCCTAAGGGGACATGCTGCCCAATTTTCTATAACCATGGAAAATGATGTTTTTGAGCTCAATAATGCTTGAGAAGAGGCCTAGGAGCAAGATCATGCAATTATAGAAGAAGATGAATTGAAAAATCACAAAACCCATTGTTCGCTCCGCAAGCGCATGGGTTGTATCAAGTAATAAAGTGATGAGAAAGTATCGTTACCATGGGGATTTGCTTAAAAATCTCAACCAATCAAAAGGCTAGGTGCATTCAATCAAGTTGAACAAATCAAACATTTGATGTGAAATGATAATTTTGAAAACTAATTTCTAAAACTATAAAGTGATAAAAACAATTGATTCTTTAACTTCAAGGATGATTTTTGGAGCCTAGGATTATTTCTCCCCCTTGTAATTCATACCTTGACATAACTTCCTCTCTTAAACGCTTTTAATGTATAAATATGTTAGTCTAGGATTCTAAAGATACTTGTAAAAGCTTTCTCAAGTCAAGAACAAGTGTTTAATTCCATTAATTGCTCAATCTCTTGTTACAATTAATAAACCCAATTTTCAAACTCCAATCCTAATGTGACTATGCAAGGTTGACAAGTATAACTCTATCTTGCCAACAAAACCATCCATTCATCATGCAAATTTCAAGTTCCTACACCATTTTACTCAAGTTCTACACTCAACCTAGCCCTCTCAAGCATCAATCAAGTGAACCCAACATCTAAATGGTGATCAAACATTTAGAAGCACTAAGCAAAGAGTAAAATGAACACATATATATCATTAATAAAAAAGAGAGAGGAGTATTTAAGAGTTAATCCATACAAGGGTTCAAAATAATCCTAGAATGAAAAGTTTAGCTACTCTTATCAGCCACAAGCTACAAATCACAAGGAGAATCATAGCCCAAAATAGATTACAAGAGAGAAAAAAGAAAGGAAGGAGAAAACCAAGATAATGAGGCTCAAAATCTCTTCCAAAGCTTAATCTCTTGCTCCAAGCTCTTTAAGACCCAAACCCTAGCAGACCCAAGCTCTAAAATGCTCCCAAGAAGTGCAGAATGTTGGGCTCCCTCGGGTTTTAGGCTTAAAAATACGATTTTTCGCTCATTACTGATGCTGTGCATTTTGCTATCAAAATTGGGCCGCGATAGAATTGTTTTGAACTACAGCGGAGTTTGCCTCTGGATGAAAGTGCACCGTAGCTCATTTTGCTTCTAGAATATAAGCTCTTCCACCTTGAATGAATGCATTCTACCCATAAATTGACCCCCATTTCTTCTCTTTTGATTTTCCAAATGTGCTTTTGAACAGCTTTGGTCTCCAAATCCTTCTTCTACCAAAATATACCTTGCAATATAATAAAATCTATAAGTTCTTAATGAGCAAGGATGAAAGCCAAAATATGCACAATTAAGCAATAATTGGCAATCATAAACTTTATGCACATTTCCTAACTTTAAATGTTCAAATCGTGTATAATAGTACCAAAAATGCATAAAAACATAAGGAAAATGCACTAAAATGACATGTGATCCCAATGGTTAACACCCATGTTTATATAAATTTTTTTTCAGACCTAGTTCATGTAGAAAGAGTGTGATTTTGATGATTCCAATGGATTTAGAAGGAAAAGTTGTGTAGGGTATAAGTGAGGAAACAAATTTGGAAGCATTGGAATCAATTTTGGCAAAGTTAAGAGCTTTAAAACCTTCAAAGTTCAAGAGAGGTTTTAAGGAGGTTTTAAATGCTATAATGCATAGTTTGTGGCTTGTTATTAATGCCAAATGCATTATGATATTTGTAGGAAGTTAAGTTTCAACGGAAAGTTTCCAAAGAGCAAGGAAGAGGTCACCAAGTCAAGAGGAAAGTTAAGGAACAAGTTAAAGAATTGAGGTAGCAAAGTTACTAATTTTTACATTAATATTGTCATTGATTGTGGTTTATTTATTGGCTATTTTGCATGCTATTTATATGCTATGTGAACACTTATGACATGCCATGGCTATAAGCAAAGTGTTTTCAAAGTGCATCATAAAATGTTCATGCATGGCCAGATAGAAAATAAATGATAAGCATACATGTTAATGTATTTATTAGTGACTTTTGCTATTGAGATTCCAAGAATCTCATTCTCCCCTAAAATATAATCATCTAGGTCAAAGCTCAAGCAAAGTCAAGCAAGGAGATGAAGACTTAAGGTGGGAGATATGCCTCCAAAATGCCATAAAATGCATAAATGAGAAGTTTTAAGTTGTGAATGTTATGTTATGTTGAATGTGGAATTATTGTATGATAAACCTCTACATTCATAGTATCGATAATGACAAGTAGTTATGTTGGAAATGTTGATTAGTTATGTTGATTGGAAGCATGCATGCAAAATTAAGAATTTGGAAAGGTTAAAGGTAGTAAAAAGGTCCAATACCCTTACCAGAACCCTAACTTGAGGCTACAGGGAAAAATAGTAAACGAAGTCCAATTGATCTAACATTTTTTAGAAACATAGTGCACATGGCAAGCTTAAAAATGAGTCAAAGTTTTCTTGAGTTGGAGTTTTGTACTAGAAGTTATGATTGTCCAAATCTAGAAGAAAAATCTGAAAAATTGAAAAATGACCAAATGAACAGTGCTTTTTCATGAATTATTCTGCATTAATTGGTCAAGAAATTGGACAAATGGATATTTGTCCTCTGTAGGGAACTTAACAAGCTTCATTTAAAGACTTGAATCACTCAATTTTATTTTTTTCTAAAATTAGTTATAAATTTTTAAAGTTGGTAAAAAATCTGAAATTTACCAAGTGAACAGTACCGATGTACAGTAACTTTTACAAAGTTTTAAAATTTCACTTGATTAGCTAACTTTAAGCATTGGAAGGCCCTAAAGTAGTTCATAACAGTCTCTAACATAAAATGAAGTGAGCTAAGGAAGGTGTTACACTTCTCCCCTATAATTTTGCGTGTAGATTCCATTTTTAAGCTTAAATAGCTCAAAAGAAATCTCATTCCCTTTTAATTACTCAGAACAGCCACATAGGAAAAATGTTGCACAAAATTTCAATCTTTATTTATAATGCTTCTAAATTTGTTTTCTCACTTGTACCCTATACAATTTCTCATTTTAAACTCATTGAAAGCATCAAAACACCAAAATCACATTCCTTCCCTATGATTCTAGTTTGGCCAAAATAGTACAGAAATTTTCAACAACACGATTTTTCAACCTCTTTTCCAATATACATGCATAATCTTACTTCTAGACCATTCAACAACACAAAATCAATCATATTCATTTAGCCCCAATTTCAACCAGCAGCATGTTCATAGGATTTCATGGCAAAAGTTCACTTCAAGCTCAAATCAATCTAAACCAACTATCAACAAGTTGCATATTAAATATAAAGTTGATTTAAACCACTTACTGTAACATCACAAAATTTGACCAATGAGTTATAAAATGTAATTGAGTCTTTGGGAAGCCAATTACAAAAATTTAGACAAAGATAAATAAATTTTGGGTAAAAAGTATTTTTTAAGGAAATTATTTCATTTTTAAAAAATTAAAGAAAATATGCAAAATTGCCCAAAATTTATGATAATAATTATTTGTCATACAAAGAGTCCAATTCTAAGGAAAAATTACTTATTGAGATATTCTATTTCAATTTAAAAAAAATGAAAAATGAGGTGTGTCTTCTTGTACACGTAGAAATGGCATTAAATGCCTTTGACCATAGCTAATCCCCAGCTAGTTGCCCGAACTCTCAGCTTCTCCCACACCTTCACCCGTCTTCTCCTTCATTCATTTCATCCGTCAGCTGCAGAGACAGAGAGAGGGCGAGAGGGAGAGTGAGACAGTGAGAAAAAGGGACCTTGTCCTCGGAGCTGTGTTTCGCCGGAAAAGAGGACGGAGCTCGCGCATGGTGAATGATCTTAGCAAGGTAACCCCCGTTCCTTTCATCTCCGTCTTCGAATCCATTTTCGGGGTGGGTTTTGAGCTGTGAATAGTGAGAAAATAGAGCCTCCATTTTCAGATATGGCTTATCTGTGCTGCTGCATATTTATTCCTGTTGATGGCTTTGATTTACCGAGAAGCATAAGGTTTTGTCTTTGCAAATGGGGTTTCGGATTGTTGCTCATATGCACAGTGATTTCCCCTTTGTTCAAATTCTGGTCTATGATGCAATACTTCTTGGAATTAAGTTGAACGCTGGTGTTTTAAAATTAATAACTAAGTTGTATATACGTGCGTCGCGATGACAGTGATGAACCGAACACAGAGCTTTATTTATCTTTGAAGTCTGAAACATTTATTTGGCACTAATGATGCTTGGACGAAACCTTCTGGGTGCCAAAAATGGAAAGAAAGAGCTAATTACAGGTGTGTGTGTGTGTGTGTGTGTGTGTGTGTCCGTGTATGCATATATATATAAATATGAGTGGGTCCATGAACGATATATGAATATATAGTTGCAGGCTTTGCCTGTGCTGAATATTTGAAAGCTGGAATAAGTTTAGGGAACTCTAGGCAATATATATCTATATATATATGTGTAAGTGTGTCAATGTATGTGTGTATATATATGGGCGTGTGAAATCTGGAACAAATTGAGATTTTGTTTTTGGAAGTGGGGTCTCATATGGATATATATATACACACAAGTACCTTGGAGTTTTGAGGATGTAAGAGGCTAAAATAATAAAATAGCCTATGAATATATAAATGCAGAGTCTTGGGTTCGATATTTTGTGGTTATATGTAAAGGTTGCTGCTGATTTTGGTGAATTGATAAGCCACAATCCATCTTCACATTTATGTTTGTCATTGCGCGTGTGTGACGAAATTATTGGAATTGAACTTTTAAAGCTATAAAAGTTTTGAAAATCTGTTATTTACAGAGTTGAAGTGAAGGTCTTGTGAAGTTTAGAAGAAAAAAAAGGGGTTATAAATGAGCTATGGCGTGTGTATCAATCTGCCAAGCCCTTTTGGCTTTGGATTAAATTTCTGGTTGTTTTGAATAATAAGTAGTGTTAAAGTGTTTAGAGAAATTGTATGTGAAGAAGGATTTTGGGACAGAATTGTTGAGCTGAATCGTTAAAGCTGTAACAAAGTTCCAGAACTTGGAAATTCAGATTTCTAATCAGTAACAATGCGATTCTAAAAGACAAATAATCATGGGATTATTGTTAAGATAATATGATTCAATCATGATCAGTCATTGATAGGAGCTTGAGATTCAGATTTAGAGCAAAGGTTTTGTGAAGTATAAAATTTATTTAAGAGAAGAAGAAAGCTATCAAGAGGGATTTAAAGTGATTTTTGAATTTAAACCCACAGTTTTGGTACTTGACATGGTAAAGAATAATCCCAAGTGCCTTCCTTATGTGCATGAGTGTATATGCATGTATATATGCTCCATAAGCTGGAATTGAGGATTTATTGCTTGGTTTAAGTTAAGAAAATGCTTCATGTTGCAAAAAGGGAAGCTTTTATTGAATCAAAGGATATTTTGAGGTCCTTAAGTTAAATTGTTTAGAAACTTCATTATGAACTTGGAATTTAGTATCTTTTGATAAAATTATGCTCATTGGACGTTCAGATTGAGAAAGATGGAGAAGAAGGGAATTTAGAGAAGGTAAAATGGAAATGAGAATGGAAGCTTGCCTAATTGGGAAGAAAAGAAAAGCAAGAGAAAGATAATAAAGCTTAAAGGTAGCAATTCTACCCATTTTTACATTTAAGTTGTGTTTATATTTTGTTATGCTTCCTAGCTTGTCATGAGTTGAATATTTTTTTTACCTTGAACATGTTGAATGACTCATTGAATTGTTTCATGGCTATGATTGACAATTCTATATTTTATGTGCATGTTCTTGATTATAAGTAAGTCTTAGCGATGCTATTTGTTAATGAGTTAAGTGATGGAAGTATAACTTAATTGTTTGAATGGTAATTGGTTGCTACTGGAATTTTTTGAATCTCACCCATCAATAACTAACCATGTTAGGTTACAAGCTTCCAAAGGAAAAGTGAATGCAAGAGTCAAAGGGTAAGTAAAACAAGAGAGATAAATTTCTATGGCATTATTTTGCTACAAGTTATTAAATGTACAACAATTATTATGAGTTGTGTAAATTCAATATGAGGTCTCGGCATGTACATATGATATATATTGATGAATGATAAGTGATTTTATGCCTAAGTATGGTTTTGAAAGTATGATTTTAAGATGCATGATCATGACCGTTCAGATTGAGCGGTTTTCAAGATACGACTATTGTTTAATTTGTTAAGGTAGAGTAAATGATCTTTATTGCTAATGATAATTTTTATGGACTAAGTAGACTCATGGGGCTTTCCATTAAGTCCTAAATGAGGTTAATTGATACTCTATAGATTAAGTTATGAATTTTTAAAGTTGAGGCACAAAATGTGTTAGTAAATCAAAGAGGGTTTAGTAATTCAATAAACTGTATTAACTGCCATATGTTATGGCCAAGATCATATTTTTCTCATGTAAAGGACTACAAGAGCTTTCAAAAGAATTTATATCACCCTCATATGAGTTTTCTAGAATTAGTTATGATTTTTTAAAGTTGGATTGAAAATATGAAAATATAAAATTTGTAGTAACCCAATGATTAAGATGAAAGTTTTAATTTATGGACTTTAATTATTGAATAGCCTGAGCCATAACGTTTACAAATACGCGATAGATTGCATAACTTGAGGGTATTACACTTACCACTTCCAACTTTTGCTCCTCTTGATTTTTTCACTCTAGGTTTTGAACTTTCCTCCTCAAGAACACCAAATCAAGAAGAGTTTGTGAGATTAAATGGAGGCTAGAGGGTAGAAATTTGGAGGAATTGAACTATTCATGCCAAAATCATACCTTTTCCCCCTGATTTTAGTGGCTTGATCTTTGTAATATTCAGGTTTACAATAACTGGATATAAAGGCCAAACGAGTAACTAAAGACTAATTAAGGGTCTGGAGGATGAAAGGAAAATAAAGGAAAAGTAAAAATGTCATTTGCCAAAAGTAGAAAAAGTAAGGGCAAAATGGCCATTTTGAAAAAGTAAGATACCAAAGTGTCATTTTAGAAATTCAAGGACCTTATAGTCATTTTAAAATGGGACTACAGTGGAGTTTTGAAAATTGAGAGATCAAATTGCTATTTATGAAATTCAAAGGCAAAGTAAATTAAAAAAGTTAAGGGGCATTTTCGGAAGAAAATTTTCGAGTAAAGTAACCCTAAAGCAACTTCACTTTCATAAATGAGATTGTAGGGCTTAAGAATGTGCCACTTGGTGTCTTCATATTAAAAGAGGAAAAACAAGAAAGATATTAATCCAAAATGATAGATTATATCAGTGTAAAGTTACTCAGTCAGTGTAAATGGATCCAGCAATTTTTATAATTTAATGGACAGATTTTTTAATCACTTCCAGCCCATTTTCTCTACCATTTTCGAACAGAAAGAGAGGAAAAGAAGCAGCAAAAAAAAAGGGAGGAAGTTTGTTAAGTTGAAAACCTGCAAGGGCGGCTTAGGCAAAAGTTAGAGTAGTGAAAAAAAAAGTAAGCTTGCTAAGTCGAAAACCTGAAAGGGTGATTTAGGCAAAAATTGGAGTGAAAGGAAAACAAAAGAGCTCGCTAAGTCGAAAACTTGGAAGGGCGGTTTAGGTAAAAATTAGAGTGAAAAAAAAACAAAAGAAAAGGGAAGCTCGCTAAGTTAAAAACTCGAAAGGGCGATTTAGGCAAAAATTAGAGCAAACGGAAAAGAAAAGAGCTTGCTAAGTTGAAAACCTGGAAGGGCGATTTAGCCAAAAGTTAGAGCGAAAACAAAAGAGGCATTAGACTGAAAACCTGAAAGAACAAACACTAAGCCACCGGATCAATGGGCCTAGCCTCATCCATATTGTGTTATGCTTTGATAAGCTCTATTCTCACTCGATGAAAGTGTATATCTCTAGCAATGAAGCAAGACATCAAAAAGTATTCCATGAAACCAAAAGTGAAAGACCTTCCATTAGTATATCTTCCTACCAAAGCGTCAAACATTGGCTTGAATTCATATCATGTTCTACGAGGGTCATTTCTTTCAAATGAACCCTCATCCGTATTCTATTTTACCTGCTTTCTAAATTGCATGCAAACCTATGCTTCATGTTTTGTATAAGAGAGACATTTTCAATAAAAGGACAATTTTTGTTTGGATAAATGCTCATGGTAATAAACATTGTTGCACTCTACTCCCAACTAACCTATGAAATTTTAGGATTATTAGCAAGGATCACCATCAGAGTTTTATCAAGTGATAGAAATGCTATAAAAGTTAATATCAATTAAGGGCTTGAGGAATGAGTCCATCTCTAGACATCTTATGTGATCACCAAAGCAGGGGATCCTGTTTAGGCGACTGGTTGGAGAGGAGTAAAATCACTTGCTATAATTGGCATCATCATACTCATTTGAATAATCATCATCATCTTTACTAAGATTTCATCACCATTTCCATTATCATTGTCATGCTTACTATTTGGGGCATTGAAGGCTCAATGTCATATTGTCATTACCATTACCATGGTCATCATCCTCATTAGGATTTCATTATCACAACCATCATCATTGTCATTTTAATGCTATGTATCTGCTAAATATTACACCATATTATATGGGGATTTTCATGCTTATTGTCAACCCATGCCTGTCATCATTATCATTTATGACATCTTTATCAAATCATCATCATTATCATTGTTAGGTCGTTGTCGTCATCATCATTCAGAATCGTCATCATTATAGACGTAATGCATTGCTAACCTTGGCATTGTTGTCAGTATCATAATGATTTACTGCATCATGCATCACATCATAAAGGCATCACATATGCAATGTTGTGGCACCCTTTTAAAGCCCTGTACTGGCAGGCACCCCATTTCAAAGCCCTGTAGCAGCAGGTGTAACATCCCGAAATTTGACCAATGTGATATGGAATGTAATTAAGGCTTTAGAAAGCCAATTACAAATTTTTTATAATTTTGGAGGAGTATGAATAAACTTAGGGTCAACAGTATTTTAAGGAAATTTGAGAAAAATTAGTAAAGTGCCCAAAATTTATTGAAATGATTACTTTACATATTAAGGATCAAACTCAGGATGAATGTTACTTATTGGAATAAAGAGATGATTATTGAATTTTATAAAAAAAACTAGAAGGAGATCTATGATAAGTGTGGGAGGGCAAACTTGTAGTTATACCCTCCACACATGCCACATCCCACATGTGCTATACGTGGATTAAGCTTTGCACCGCCATTTCCTTTCATTTATTCATTCATTACTCACCCAATTTTCGTGTCCGAGAGAGAGACCAAAGAGCGAGTGACAGAGTGAGAAGTATATCTCGCCGCCGGAGATGAGGAGCTCGCCGGAAAACATGGCTGGAGAACGTGAGCTCCTAAGGTATCTCGGCTAGGTAAGCTCGGCACCTTCATCTATGTTATTTTTTGGTGGGTTTTTAAGCTCTGAACAGTAGAGAAATCAGAGGTAAAATGGAGGAGTTCCATCAATTTGCTTAATGAGTGTTTAAATTCGTATTTCCTCAAGCTAAATCAGTGCATGCATGTGATGAATTGCTTGAGTGTATGAGTTTGAGAAATGGGATTGGTTTCACCGTTTTGGGTGTTCTATCCTCCGAGGAAGATGATCTCTAAGCTATGATTTCATGAATTAATAAAATGATAACTAAATATAGAGTGGTTATAAGCTACTGGGAGTCAAAATCCAGTTATGCATATAAGGTATTTTGTGGTCTCTGAAAACTCCAAGACTTAGACGTTTGCTCGTGTGCACAGTGACCTTCCCGTCCTCTTCCATTTTCTGGTTTTACCTGTAAGACTCCTTGGATTTAGGATATATATTGGTGTTTTTAGAGTTAGTAGGTGAGCTTGCTTGTCCATGTTTGTGTTCACAGTGATGAACTAAATGAGGCGTCTTAGGTCTTCTTGATGATATGAGGCCAATGGATTCCTTGAGCCGTTAGGAAATACACACACACACACATATATGTGTGTGTGTGTGTGGGTCAGTGAGCATATATATATAGGTGCTTGCACTCCCTGTATTGTGCATTTGAAAGATGGAACAAGTATTGGAAATCAGGGGAATATATATACAAGTATGCGTGTCTGCGTGTGTGTAGGCATTTGAAAGCTGGAAATAAGCATTTGGAAATCTGGAAATATATATATATGTATATGTGTCTGTGTATGGATATATATACATTTGAAATCTGGATTTTGGGAGAAAATACACACACAGACACACACGTTGGACATTAAATTAAGGATATTGGAAATGGAACTTAAATTGAGGTGCTGATGAGTATTTATGTATAAATGCATTCTATTAGTCAAAGAAGAAAGAGTAGTGTTAAGGTGATTAGAGAAGTTATATGTGAAGAAGAATTTTGAAATGATTTATGAAAGAGTGAAAAACAAGGTTGCTGCTGTTGGGTTCCTAAAATGATGAAATAGTGGCTCAAAGTGCCTTCCCTATGTGTATGAGCATGTATGCATGTGTGTGTGTGTACTCAAGTGGGAAAAAAATGATGTTTTCCAGCTAAACTTTAGCCATTTTGCTTGCCTTTGTGCAGCAATGTTTGAAATCTAGTACTAGGACCTATTTTTCCTATGTGGAGGATGAAAAGAGCTTT
>QFDD01006113.1:0-10472 GCA_006871305.1 Vachellia collinsii | reverse complement strand
TTTTTTTAACCTTACTCTTATTGATTAATAAAGCTTTGAACAAAAGAGAGAAATAAGAAGAGTCACCTTTAAACATTAATTGATATAATAAAATAGATAAATAAGAATTAGTTGCTTTGGAAGTGATTTATGAACAAAAAAAATCTTTAGACGCATTGGATTAATAATAAAAGATACTTTTCATCGTGATTTATGACTTATAAAATAAGTACTTTGTAAAAAGAAATTTATCTTAACTTATTTTTATACCGCTGAAATAAACGGACCGATCTAGAAAATGGGGAATAACAGGGAGAGGAGGGGGAATAATTAGTTAACGTGAGGAAGGAAGTGGGGAAAGAGAAGGGAGGGTATATTAAAAAGCGTGCAGATAAGAGCAGAAACAGGTGATCAACCGATCTAGTGTTCAGCTGTGTTTGTGTGTGTGTGTGTGTGTGTGTGAGAGAGAGAGAGAGAGAGGGAGGGAGGGAGACCAATACGTTCCTTATCTCTCACTCGTTTAATTCTGTTTCTCTGCCTCTCTCCATCAAAACTCATAATTGTTTTCTCTCTGCCATTGCCCATCTACATGCCTGCTCCTGCAATCTCCACCACCTTCAATTCATTCCTCAGAACCACTACTCACTTCTTCTTCTTCCAATTCACTCACATCTTCCCGTGCTCATCCACTTCATCAATCCCCATAACCATTTACTTACTTGTCCTCCTACCATCTACACAAGATAGTTGGCCTTTTTTAGCTTCATTGCAGAATTTGAATGCAAGCATGCGCGCGCGCGCGCACGTGTGTGTGTATATAAATGAGCTTCATATCACTCGTTCACCTCATAAAACATTCAAGACATTGAGTCTACAACCTTTTTCTAATAACTACAAATACTAATTCTTTCAGTTCTATGTATAGAAACTAGATTTAACTAATTTACAAAGATTAATAAAATATCAATAATTTTGTTATTCGTAAAAAATTATGGGGTATTTTCCCCTATATGTTATCTTTAATTATTTGCGTTTGAACTATTATTTAATGAAATTTTTTTAATATATTCATGAAATTAATAAAAATACATTTATAAAAATAATACATTTAAAAGATAAAGTAGATTAATTTTTATATTTAAGATCACTAAAATAAATCGTCTAACTAACTCTTATATTTAGCTAGGGATTAAAGGGAGTATTAAGTAATTTGAGTTTACACTACTACAAAAAAAAAAAAAGATAAGTAATGCTTATTTTTGAAATTTTGTAGCCTTTTTGTTATTGTTATAATAGACTTTTGTAACAAATTGCATCGCTTACTGAATTAATTATGTTGCTATAGCTTCTTCTTCTTGTTTTTTTTTTTATTGACTCCTTACAGTTTCCATAGTTATAGGCGTTAGCCCTTATATTCATAATATGTTCATTAGATGTGACTGTCGATTAAGCAACGTGAAGTTAACATAAAATACAAAATAAAAAAAAGTTTTAAAACATTAAATGATATAATAAAATTTATTTATTATCAACATAAACAGAAAAAATCATTAAGTTCATAATTGTTACCTTGCAGCTATTTATATTTTGTAATCTAATTGGTTATGATTTTGATTTTATTTAGATATATATTGCAAAATTAATCTAGGTGTATGCTAATTAAGTGCGAGTCACGCCATCAGTTACTAACATCATTTCTATTACAAATTATGAGTATATAGACTAATCTAATAAAAAGAAAAAACTCCAGTACATAATTAATACTAAGATGAAATTATAGGACTTACATATTAATTTGTTTTTTTCAAATGCTATACTCCAATCCAACATCTTATATATTTAAAATTTTGTGAGTTCTTACCACTCAACCTATCCATCAATGCTAGCGTACTAAAACTTTTTTATACACACACACACACTAAATATTTTATACTTGGAAAAATTTCAATTAACTACTTTCAGACGTGTTGTCATTTTCTCATCCTGCAGTAAATAGCAAATGAAATTTAAAAAACAAAATTGATATGGGATTTTGATATTTCCAGGTGTTTCTCTGGAATTTTCCTTGTTATACTTTTCATTTCTTAATTTAGAATTTTATTGTATTAAGTATAATTTGAAAATTAATAAAGACTGTACAATGTATAAAAATTTTCTTCTTTGTTTGAATTTTTGTGTATATAAAAGAAAATGTTAAATAGGCTCACATATGTCAACTCAGACTAGTCAAGATTTAATACTCACACACACTTAATATATATTTAAGGGCCTCATCCAAAAATATATGATTATATATTCGATTTGATCTGTCGTGTCAACAATTAAAATAACCACACATATTTATAAATCCTATTATAAAATATTCATATAAAAACAAAAGAAAAAAAAAATTTTATTGGGATAAATAAGTTCATTGAGTAGAAATATTATATTATTTTAAGTCTTGTATATTAATTCTACAAAAAAAAAATCCCATCTGTTAGTTAAACGAGCGAATAAATCAAATCGAAGATGCGAGTAAATATTTGAGTTACCTGAAGTATGCAACTTTCATAACCCAAAATTATCGAAAATCGGCAATAAAATAAAACTCCATAAATTTCTAAAATTGTACAAATATAGCCCACACATGTATAAAGTAATTTATTATTTGACTAAATACTAGTATAACAACAGTGTGTGACAATTTATCAATTAAATTTTGTTTCTTTTCTAACTTTGAACTATGTGCATATAATTTTTCAAACTTTAAGTTAACTATAAGTAATATTATTATTTTTATGAAATTATATAATAATTGATGGCATCATGAAATGAGTGTTGAGAGTTTGTAGTCAAAAGTGAAAATAAAAAACATGTATATACAATTTAAAATCTATAATAATTTATACACATGCACATTGAGAGAGAATATAATATAAAATTAATAAGTGTCAATATTTATAAATTATGGACAACGAACATATTTTAGACGTTGTGTAATGGAACATATGTGTATGATCTACTCCTTGGTTATGCTTATAAAACAACTGGAAGAGGAATTTGGTGACATATAAAAGTACCACATTGAATTTTTCTTATATTTTTTCCTTATTTACCACTATTTGATATACATATAATATGCATATATGCATATCAGAATTGAAAAGTTATATATATTAATAATAGTGTCTTTTTTAAAACTCTATAAAATGTATAAATAATAATGCATGCAGAGTTCTATGAAAAAAATTAGATTTAATTATAGTATTATTGGTAAATTAAAATAATGAAAATTATAATTTGGATTTTATTAAAAATAGTACAGAGAATCTGTGTACTGAATTATGGATAATTTTATCTTAGCAAAATTACCTATAAGTCTTAGGTAAGAAAATTAAATATAAAAAGATATTAAAAATTCATATGAATAATTCGAACTTGCATATTTATAGCTTAAATTTAAACATTTATTTTTACAAGTCAAGCTTGAGCATTTAAGAAGTGGAGTGTAATTTACAAATCAAACATATAAGGAAAATAAATTTCTTAAAATATTTATTTAAATTTTTTTACATGAGGTGACTTATAGATAACCTTTTTCTTTTATCTTTAAGAATAAAAAAAATAAAAATCATAATAAATATATATGATGAAAAGTGAAAGTAACATCTATTTAAAAGAAAATATTAGAAAATCATTTGACACATGTGCACAAATATCATCACTAGATGTGCAAAAGAATGTGAAGTATAAATCAATTAGTATGGAATTTTATAAAAATGGGGCAAATTAAGAGAAGATAGAAGAGAATAATTAATTAAATAACTTAATGTGAGTTTTTGAGTTAAAGATTTGAAATTTGGTTGTTTGAAGAACATACTTATGCATATAATCCATATGGCCGAGCCTAATTAATAAGACAAGACTTACCAATGTGATCATATGTGTAAGTCACTTATATGCAAAAAGTTTGGTAAAAAATATAAATCATTTGTAAGATGATTAATGATATTTTTTCAATTTTACCTCTTAAATTTTTATTCGAGAATGGTTTGTAAACAGAGAAACAAATGGCAAATACAAAAAATTTTATGGAGAATTGGGAAAAAAATTTCTCATTAGAAAATTAATTAATTGTAAAATGGGAACTTCCACTAGTGTGTAACTGAGCTTCTACATATGCAACTGATCTTTCACATATACAATTGAGCGGATCCCATTCTTCAATTAATTCTTTAATTGGGAATCTTTTTTCCAATTGTTTCAAAATTTTATCAATTGAATACATATATAAAAAAAAATGAGATGCAAGCAAGATACAAACGACTTACACGTAGGAGCAGAGCATATCTCAAATAAAGAGGAGGAAAAGGGGTAGGGCATGTGGGGTTATATGGGAAATTGTGAAGGGAGAAATGTGGAGATGTGGGCTGGACGACCCTTGTTTTAAGGAGTGCCATCCGTTTCTCTCTCTATACTACTTGGGCCCGTGGGTCCCACCCCGCCTCATCTCCCCTTACGTGTCTTCCCCTACCCCAATCTCTATCTTCATCCTCCTCTTCTTCCTCAAGCGTCCTTTCCACGCTCGAATCACCCTTCTGTCTTCCTTTCCTCTCCTCAAGGCTGAAGCTGAGTTGGCAAATACAACACTCCCATGAACATAAATTTTTGTTTGCACTGGGTGCACCAAGTTATTCATGCATTCTCCCATATTTCCTCTCTCCTACTCCATCATCGATTATGTTTTATCCAGTAACATGATTTTCTAGTTAAGGAGGGATCCACAAAAAGGCAGCCGAAGCATTTTTGTTTGAGGAGTGCACAAATGATTTGATGCATTCTCTCCAATGAATCATCTATAATTGTGTATGTGACCATGAATTATGAGTTTAAAGGGAGAACAAGGAGACATATATACTTCTATATTCCCAAAGTACTAGATTATTAATGCTCAATTCTATAAAAATATTTCAATTATTATTTTTATTGATCTTATATTCCTATGAATTTCACATGATTACTTCTCTCCATAACACATTATAATTTGTATTTGTGAGATTCACAATAATGACAAAATGAAACATTTTTATTAGAGAGAGTACAGATGATGAGGCACTTCAAAAGTATGTAAGTATCTCTCAAGTACAAAAGTATAAAGTAGAGAAAGTTGAAATGAAAATTTCGTATTAGATGTGTAATCATATAAAAAAAGATTAGATTCATAATTAAAATATATGGGATATATATAGTTGAAGTGCTATCTATTAAAGAGAACAACAAAGCCTTATTCCACTTGGTGGTATCAGCTACATGGATCACAAAATATCATTATATCCTATCATAGACGAGATCTTTGGATAGATTATTAACAAAAAAAACTCTCTATATAAACTCCACCTATATATGTTGAACAGCTTATTCCAAACCTAGGTAAAGGAGGAGGGTTGTGTTAAACCCTTGACAGCCAACATAAAACTTTGTCGAACCATTTATGACATGAATTAATGAAAAAAAACCTATTAAATATAAAATAATAGAAAATTGTTTGAGGTGGTTTAATGACATACAAAGAAGGACACTAAATGTGTTGGTAAGGATGGTTGATTAAATATTATAAAGTTCTCTAAAAATAGTATATAAAGATTAAAAATATATATTAAATGAATTTATTGAATGAAATCTTTTAATTAATAATTTATTTAAATATTTTATTATTGATAAAATACAATGGCATTATGCTATCAATGTAGCCAATCACATCTAGAGGGATAAAAGCTATTATCATGGTTGTCATTTTGAATTATTTTTTTTAAATTGGGTGAGTTGGACAGACTTAGGATGTGACTTGTATCAACAAAAAAATAATTTCATCCCATAGACTTAATGTCGAGAGCCAACCACTTATCCATACCGAGTCACTTAATTATTTCTCACTATTATATTTGTCATGTCTTTATTTAGTATTGATGGAGAAATAATAAGTTGGTCTGTGGTTTGATTTGTTAAATATAAAAATTCTATCTTCCATAACGATAATTAATGAAAACAGGAAACAGGTCTAACTATGGATACACAGTGAAATATTATATGTGATATACAGATAATTTTTTTTTTCGTTTCGAATGTTGATTTTTGTGACTTTGTTGCTTGGAAATGTGAAAGAGAGAGTTACAGGAAACCTTGAAATGGCCTTTGGAACATGAATATCTTCTTAATTAGATTTTTTTAATATGTTGGTTTGTGAATTTTTGATGAATTTTGAGAGAATTTTTAGAATGAGCAATCTAGACCATATTGTTTGTTTGAGGAGTTTTTATAATTTAAATATATATTTGGATGAAGTCAAGGTTTTGTCTAGAGTTTTACAATAATTGAATTTGATTTCATTAAGTTTACTTGAAATTCCTTTTTTCCATAACTATGAGAATATTCCTACTGAAGATAATATTTTTCGAGGAACTATTAAATATTATTAAATGTAGACGCTTCTCTTAACAGAGATTTAAACATTGGTTCATCACATTATGTGAGGGTGGCACATTCTAATAGATTCAACCCCGTTTACTAATGCATGAAATGTGATGCATGCTAATTGGGTATTTGTAATCCTAATATGGGTCATGTGGCGCTTTGTACTCCCTATGAACACTAATTAATTATTATTTGCTCTTAAATGTCACTCAAAGATGATTTTTTTAAAAAAATAAACGACCAAATTAATTAATAACCTTGCATATGGGTTGGTAGAAGCGAGAGGTTTTAATTAGTCCAATCGATAAAACTAAAGACGACTATTATGTTGTTGCGCTTTTAGGCGACCAGTGGCAAGAGGTTGCTGGAGGCCAGGTGAGGGGTTAAAGTTATTTTTGGATGCTGCTTTTGATCCTAAAACTAAAAAAGGGGCCGTAGAGAATACTAAAGGTTTAGTCTTTAATTATCATATTGTTATAAAATTATATATAAATGTGGATGTCCATAAACTCTTTGGATTTCTTTTAGTGTTTCCTCCTTTTAAATACCTAAACTTAATAATCTCTCATAACTCTTGAACTTCCACACCTTCCACTCCATAACCCCTTTCTCTTATGAATGGTCTTTAAGAGCCTTCATTTCTCAACTCAAATGTTACATATTGTACTATTATGATAATTCATTTTGTGTAACTTATGATTGAGGATGTAAGCCTATAAATAAAGGTTTTGTAATGCACATTGAAAGAACACATATGAATAAGAATCAATCTCTCCTTCCTCCCCAATTCTCTCTTGTCTTACTCATCTCTCTTCAATTTCCTTTATTTTTATAACAATTTAGTGTTAAAAAGTTTCTTTTTATTACGTGGTTGGATAATCACTAAAGGCACGCCAATGTAAAAAAAATAAACAATGTAAGTTACTATTTATGTCAGTAGTAGTGTTAGCCTGTGGAGAAAGTCAACAGTCTTAATCTTTTAAAATCTTCAAAGTGGTTTTCATCGTATTTCACACGCATTAAGAAAAACCTTAAACCATATTAACTTCTTCTACCAAATATAACAATTTTTCAACTTTATTCTCATTTAATATTACTATAATACATAAAAACGAAATCAATACATAATAAATAAAGGGGAAAATCAATACATAAAGAACACATAGCAATATCCACTATATTAGATGATGTTTTAAGGGGAAAGATAACTTATTTTATCTCACTATGCGTTCCCAAAGCTTGTAATTTGATAGTGAATTTGCTTGCTTACCAAAGCTATTTATCAGGGAAATTTCACTACTGGATGAGATCCTAGCTTTCTACCCTTCCTAGTTCTCTATCTCTAGTGTTGATTTCTTGTAATCTTGGATGTGGTGGTTGGCAATTGGCGTGAGTCCCACGTAAAAAAGGGTTACATTGAAGTGAGGCAAATATAGTATAAGACCTTGAACTCTCCAACTCTAAAGTATGATTTTTGGAGTATGATTCTTCTACGAATTTGTACTCATTATTACATTGGTTGAAGGTGATTTTATTTATCATCTTGTCTTATTTATCAGTCATTACTTTGAGCATGTTTTATGAAGATAAAGAAAAATTTTAAACCTTGTTAATCCTATCTTAAAATTTAACAATTTTTCAACTTTATCCTGTTTAATAGCTGCTATAACATATGAGAACAAAATCAAAACATAATAAATAAATATACAATTTTATATTTATATGAAAAATTTAATAACTTGATTTATAATTTTAAAGCCTAATAAACAAATATGTGCATATGGCGGTGGAGGTAGACTTTTGTACTTGTAGCCGCCGACGAATGGTGACCTTTTTTCAGTTTTTCTACGATGCCGCTGCGACTTTGGAATATTCGTTTAGGTTATTGCCCCAAATATCATATCATGCGTCACTTCCATGCCCTCCTTCCTTAATTTATTCTTTATCACTAAATTTTGAATTTATTTCCTTTTTCTTTCCCTCGTGTCTCATGCACTAATCATGCCTAGTTTTTCCATTAGAAGATGACAGTAAAATACCAATAAAATAAAGAAAAAAAATTAAGGTGCTCGATATGTATAATCCTATATCAGACCCAATAGATATTTTGAGATGTTGAAATTTAATTATAAAAAGATCATAATACTTTTGAGCTAACAGGAAAAACAACACATAGATCAGATGGAATGACCATTTTGTGAATTTAGTAAACACTAATGGCAATTCAACTCCTTTATAATGTTTTACCCATCCTATTGATAGCAATATCTGTAAATAAATTGTTAATCTGAGTCATGTCCGATTACATTGTCCTTAAGAGTTATTCCACAACTACCAATAAAATAAGATATGGCATTCCTCAGGATTAAGCAAATTCTTCCTATAAGAATACAGGCAGATAGAACTAGTGAAAAGTAATATAATTTAGTAAGGCAGAAAATTAAATAAGAGAAGCAGAATGCTTAAAAGCTTAAGAGTGAACACTCTAAGTGAAGCACCTATATCTGCTTGAAAGCTTAAGAGTGGACACTCTAAGTGAAGCACCTTATATAGGCCTCTCACAATTGAACATTGGCAGCCAGTTAAGTTCCATAAAAACAGATTCTCAGCATTCATAGCGTTAAAATGTTTTAATAAAATCGGTTACATGTATAATAAATTGAAAAGTTTTTAATGCCATGATGTTAAAAGCTATTGAAATGTATTAAGGAGTATGTTCAAAAAACCCCCAAGTCCATATTCCACAATTATAGGCTAGAAATAATAACATTTTATGATAAACTCTTCTATTCAAAATAATATTTGAATTTTTGCAAGAGGCCTCCATAAAAGGCTTTTAGTTTGTGTTTAACACATGCATAAAGGAGCAAAAGAAAATTGCTGGATCTAAAAGACTGTATGCGAGCCCACTCCTCCTCTAAATTCATTTACTAGCCTAAAATCGCATGATGTAATATATTATTCAATTGGACTTCTACAATCCCAATAACGTGAGACTTTTCCTTTAATATACGTAAATTATTTACAACATATATAATATTTGAATAAGATATGATAATATTATATAGGAAGAAATAGTTAAAAAAGGAAATTAGAGAAATAAATGAAGGAGGGGGTATGAAGTAGTGTGGAGGGCGGGTGTAGGTTGAACGGCGAACCGAGGCGTGTGGGCATAACCGCATGCAATGTGCTTCTCCCTCTCTCCCTTAAATTGTATGTACCTCTCTCTCTCTCTCTCTCTCTATATATATATATATATATTTAGATATGATAAATTATGTATAGCTGTATGCATGTAAAAAAAAACTTATACAAGAAAAATCGGTGAAAAATTCCATGTCTGGAAAACTTACATTGCTAAGGTATGCCATCTTTATTTTGAAATACCTACTTGGATTATTTTTTATAAAATATAATTCAGACTTTAGAATTTTAATATTTCATTAATTATTTGTATAATTTTACCCTTTATTATTCACAATAATAATTAGTCAAACCCAATAATTACTTAAAGACAAACACTGAAAGTGTAGATTATTTTAAGGATATTTTAGTGTAGACATTCATGGTTAATTATTATAAGGTGTTTTGGATTTTTTTTTTAAAGAAAGTTATGGCGTTGAATCTCATAATTGATAATCCAATAAATCCAAACATGTCTGAATTCATAGATTTCATAACATCAACATTGTGTGTGTAACTTCAAGTTGCCTATGACAACATCAATGTCCAATAGTTTCGACAGGCAAATATGTATAATATTAGAAAAATATGAACCAATTCAGATAAGCAGAAAAAACTTTATGAAGAATGAAAACAATAGATCGAAAGTTTTAAAGCACACATACACATCCTAATTACTCAACATATATGACATTATTTGAAAAACAGGACATGTCTCGAGTTAGGAACAGGAGTTAATAATATGATAATTAATTTAATTAAAAATTTGATATCTTTATTTTTAATATATCCAAAGTCTCATATGGACTTTTCTGGATACATTAATGGCATCAACCCATTAAATCAAGAGAAAAAAA